>BSQZ01000019.1:0-87500 GCA_033239005.1 Lamellibrachia satsuma
GGAAGGAGACCGAGAGAAGGCCCAGGTTACATGGGAACAAACAATACCAGCAGCCACCTGGAGGGAAGGAGACCGAGGAAGGCCGAGGTTACATGGGAACAACAATACCAGCAGCCACCTGGAGGGAAGGAGACAGGGAGGAAGGCCCAGGTTACATGGGAACAACAATACCAGCAGCCACCTGGAGGGAAGGAGACGGGGAGGAAGGCCGAGGTTACACGGGAACAACAATACCAGCAGCCACCTCGAGGGAAGGAGACCGGGAGGAAGGCCAGGTTACATGGGAACAACAATACCAGCAGCCACCTGGAGGGAAGGAGACGGGGAGGAAGGCCGAGGTTACACGGGAAAAACAACACCAGCAGCCACCTGCAGGGAAGGAGACTGAGAGGAAGGCCCAGGTTACATGGGAACAACAATACCAGCAGCCACCTGGAGGGAAGGAGACGCGGAGGAAGGCCCAGGTTACACGTGAACAACAATACCAGCAGCCACATGGAGGGAAGGAGAGAGGGAGGAAGGTCCAGGTTACATGGGAACAACAATACCAGCAGCCACCTGGAGGGAAGGAGACGGGGAGGAAGGCCGAGTTTATGTTGGATCAACTATACATGTGGCCACCTGGAGAGAAGGAGATGGAGAGGAAGGCCCAGGTTACGGTGGATCAACAGCACCAGCGGCCACATGGAGGGAAGGAGACGAGGAGGAAGGCCCAGGTTACATGGGAACAACAATACCAGCAGCCACCTGGAGGGAAGGAGACAGGGAGGAAGGCCCAGGTTACATGGGAACAACAATACCAGCAGCCACCTGGAGGGAAGGAGATGGAGAGGAAGGCCCAGGTTACATGGGAACAACAATACCAGCAGCCACCTGGAGGGAAGGAGACGGGGAGGAAGGCCCAGGTTACATGGGAACAACAATACCAGCAGCCACCTGGAGGGAAGGAGACGGAGAGGAAGGCCGAGGTTACATGGGAACAACAATACCAGCAGCCACCTGGAGGGAAGGAGACAGAGAGGAAGGCCCAGGTTACAGTGGAACAACAACACCAGCAGCCACCTGGAGGGAAGGAGACAGAGAGGAAGGCCCAGGTTACATGGGAACAACAACACCAGCAGCCACCTGGAGGGAAGGAGATGGAGAGGAAGGTCCAGGTTACGGTGGAACAACAACACCAGCGGCCACCTGGAGGGAAGGAGACGGGGACGAAGGCCGAGGTTACACGGGAACAACAATACCAGCAGCCACCTGGAGGGAAGGAGACAGAGAGGAAGGCCCAGGTTACATGGGAACAACAATACCAGCAGCCACCTGGAGGGAAGGAGACGGAGAGGAAGGCCCAGGTTACACGGGAACAACAATACCAGCAGCCACCTGGAGGGAAGGAGACGGAGAGGAAGGCCCAGGTTACGGTGGAACAACAACACCAGCGGCCACCTGGAGGGAAGGAGACGGAGAGGAAGGCCCAGGTTACGGTGGATCAACAACACCAGCGGCCACCTGGAGGGAAGGAGACAGAGAGGAAGGCCCAGGTTACGGTGGAACAACAACACCAGCAGCCACCTGGAGGGAAGGAGACCGAGAGGAAGGCCCAGGTTACACGGGAACAACAATACCAGCAGCCACCTGGAGGGAAGGAGACGGGGAGGAAGGCCCAGGTTACATGGGAACAACAATACCAGCAGCCACCTGGAGGGAAGGAGACAGAGAGGAAGGCCCAGGTTACATGGGAACAACAATACCAGCAGCCACCTGGAGGAAGGAGACAGAGAGGAAGGCCGAGGTTACGCGGAACAACAATACCAGCTGGCCACCTGGAGGGAAGGAGACAGAGAGGAAGGCCCAGGTTACGGTGGAACAACAACACCAGCAGCCACCTGGAGGGAAGGAGATGGAGAGGAAGGCCCAGGTTACATGGGAACAACAATACCAGCAGCCACCTGGAGGGAAGGAGACAGAGAGGAAGGCCCAGGTTACATGGGAACAACAATACCAGCAGCCACCTGGAGGAAGGAGACGGGGAGGAAGGCCGAGGTTACATGGGAACAACAACACCAGCAGCCACCTGGAGGGAAGGAGAGAGAGGAAGGCCAGGTTACACGGAACAACAATACCAGCAGCCACCTGGAGGGAAGGAGACGGGGAGGAAGGCCCAGGTTACATGGGAACAACAATACCAGCAGCCACCTGGAGGGAAGGAGACCGGGAGGAAGGCCGAGGTTACACGGGAACAACAATACCAGCAGCCACCTGGAGGGAAGGAGACCGGGAGGAAGGCCAGGTTACATGGGAACAACAATACCAGCAGCCACCTGGAGGGAAGGAGACAGAGAGGAAGGCCCAGGTTACGGTGGAACAACAACACCAGCAGCCACCTGGAGGGAAGGAGACGGAGAGGAAGGCCCAGGTTACGGTGGAACAACAACACCAGAGGCCACCTGGAGGGAAGGAGACAGAGAGGAAGGCCGAGGTTACATGGGAACAACAATACCAGCAGCCACCTGGAGGGAAGGAGACGGAGAGGAAGGCCTAGGTTACAGTGGAACAACAACACCAGCGGCCACCTGGAGGAAGGAGACTGAGAGGAAGGCCCAGGTTACATGGGAACAACAATACCAGCAGCCACCTGGAGGGAAGGAGACGCGGAGGAAGGCCAGGTTACACGTGAACAACAATACCAGCAGCCACCTGGAGGGAAGGAGAGAGGGAGGAAGGCCAGGTTACATGGGAACAACAATACCAGCAGCCACCTGGAGGAAGGAGAGGGAGGAAGGCCAGAGTTAGGGAACAACATACCAGCAGCCACCTGGAGGGAAGGAGATGGAGAGGAAGGCCCAGGTTACGTGGAACAACAACCAGCGGCCACCTGGAGGGAAGGAGAACGGAGAGGAAGGCCCAGGTTACGTGGAACAACAACACCAGCAGCCACCTGGAGGAAGGAGACAGGAGAGGAAGGCCCAGGTTACAGTGGGAACAACAATATCAGCAGCACCTGGAGGGAAGGAGACGGGGAGGAAGGCCGAGGTTACGTGGGAACAACAATACCAGCAACCACCTCGAGGGAAGGAGACCGGGAGGAAGGCCAGGTTACATGGGAACAACAATACCAGCAGCCACCTGGAGGGAAGGAGACGGGGAGGAAGGCCGAGGTTACATGGGAACAACAATACCAGCAGCCACCTGGAGGGAAGGAGACAGAGAGGAAGGCCCATGTTACATGGGAACAACAATACCAGCAGCCACCTGGAGGGAAGGAGATGGGCAGGAAGGCCCAGGTTACATGGGAACAACAATACCAGCAGCCACATGGAGGGAAGGAGACAGAGAGGAAGGGTCCAGGTTACACGGGAACAACAATACCAGCAGCCACTTGGAGGGAAGGAGACAGAGAGGAAGCACCAGGTTACATGGGAACAACAATACCAGCAGCCACCTGGAGGGAAGGAGATGCGGAGGAAGGCCCAGGTTACACGGGAACAACAATACTAGCAGCCACCTGGAGGGAAGGAGACCGCTGTGTAACAGCCTGTAATTCACCTCAACTCTTAAAATACATATTTTCTCAGCTACCTTGTGTGAATTCCTAACACAATCTTTCAGAAAGACCAGCATGTGTTCTGTAATCACATTGTATTCAGCCTGTTTTTATTTTGCACTGAAAAGCACATTATTGTTTTAAATCCAGCACTATTACACAGATGTAGATATATAAAAGATTCACCTTAATGTGTGAATTTCTTCAAAGCTAAACTTGTCAACTAGTTAAATTCCATAACATTATACAACGTAATTGGTAAACTTCCAATAAACTGCTGGATCAGCTCCTGCCAGTCAACAAACATTATACAGATGTAAATATACACAAGATTCAACTTAACCTGTCAATTCCTTCAAAGCTAAACTTCTCAACTAGTCAAATTCCATAACTTTATACAACCTAATTGGTAAACTTGCAATAAACTGCTGGATCAGCTCCTGCCAGTCAGTAGACATTATACAGATGTAAATATACACAAGATTCAACTTAACCTGTCAATTCCTTCAAAGCTAAACTTCTCAACTAGTCAAATTCCATAACTTTATATAACCTAATTGGTAAACTTGCAATAAACTGCTGGATCAGCTCCTGCCAGTCAGCAGATATTATACAGATGTAAATATACACAAGATTCAACTTAACCTGTCAATTCCTTCAAAGCTAAACTTCTCAACTAGTCAAATTCCATAACGTTATAAATTGTTAAATACAAAGGAAAAAGATCCACAAATACAAATTGCACAAGCATAGTACGAGCGACACTATTTACAATTCAATCAACACAAAAGCGGGGGGTAGTAATCCCCCACTTCACTATACACAAGCGGGGGGAAAATAATCCCCCTTAACTTTAATAATCATGCAAACACATTTTTGCACAAAAATCTTACCAAAAACCCCTGCAGTTGTTTAGGCTTTAGCTGTTACATAAAGATTGAAAATTTTTTAGACCCACAAATACATTTTCACGACATCGTAACACTCGGTTACGGTGAAATCGCCGTCTGAATACAGGGCACAGAACTTACGAAAAAGTTACCTGACCTCTTAGACTTACATTGTAGTAACTTTGCGCAAAAATGTACGCCACATTTACGCAAATTCAGTATATTGGTCGATGTAGTTTTCGACCTACTTAATAGAATATGCCGTAAAAAAAAATTTGAAGAAACATTTTATGTAAGAGATCGATATACCAAATCAGCAAAAGCTACTTCATTTATTCAATGCAAACAAGGTATTAAAACAGTTGTTTTGAGTAAAAAACTTACAAATATTGAATGTCTGAACCATGTCGTGCTAGTCGAGGAAACCGGCGGAATTCGACTTATATTTATGGCAAGCCATACAGACAATCGTTTTTAATTTTACCACTTTGTTCCAATTATGTCAACCTTTTTAACAACCAGGCTTGACATAGCGCTTTATAAAACACATACACATATATTTGCATGGAATATATAATGTTAATGTAGTACATTTTTTCTCGTATATTTAAATTGTTTTAATTATTCCTACTTTTATGACAAGACTAGCTTGCCATACATCTACCACAAAAAGGGCTATTATTGTCACGTGGCCAAGAACGAGACATGCGTCAGCAGACGCTCAATAGTAATGTCTAGTCGGTTTTTTATCAAGGTATGTATATCATAAACGTGTTCCATGTCATATTATATATAAAAATATATTTTGCTCAGACAAGACTCTGTATGGTTATTGTCGTAAACAGACGCTGTGACGTCTCTAATGCGATATCAAGCGAGATTTCAATGGATCGAAAACTGGCGTGTGTCGAAAACTGCACCGGTAACTATATACTAACTGTAGGTACGCGACAATCGGTCTACATCCGCGCTAGTCGCTTTGGCCGCGACGTCGATCTCCGTGCTCGTTCGTTCGCCCGGTGACCGTGTTTTTGCTGCGCGTTTGGCTGGTGTATTTTAGGATCTCCCGGAGAACACTCATTGTGATGATGTAGTTAACATGTTCCGCTGACGCGTCGTTTTCAAAATTTTCCAATCCTATTTGTAGAAGTCAAAAAATATTTACGTCAAAGTTTTTGACTGTCAAAGTCATCGACCATTTACCTGAAGGTAGCTAAATTTTTCTTTCAAACCTTTACAATTTGTATTTCCATATACTTGTCTATGTGTGTGCCAAATCTGAGGCAAATTAAACTATTAGCACATTGTTTTCTAGAGTTAGCAAAATTTCATGTCAAACCGACAAATGGTTGATCGGGGTGAATTTCACAGCGACAATCCCCTCTGTTTGTTATCGTTTAAATGACCGTGGCCCACCATGATCATACTAAAATAATTCTTTTTGGTGTATTTAATAGTTTCCCGATGAATTTCATGAAAATAATGCCTTAGTAACGCCGATGATTAAAGATTTTGAAGGATACTATTCATGTTAAAAATAGAGCTATTCCTGGCATTTAGGTCACGTGACCCTATTCTTGCAATGTGATTGGCTGGTGCTGTTTACAAACACAAGGGACCATGTGCTTTTATTGCTGTATTATTTAGCACCTTCTATTTTTATGAATTTAAGTTAATTTTGTGGATTGTTGATTCTGCTAAAAACATTATCATTACTTCAAACATTAACTTGAACTTTCTAAACATTTGTTTCTACCTTATTCATGATACTAATAGTAACCCTACCCAAGGTGTTTAGGCTGGGTAGTTATCGAGTAAAGTTTTCAAAAAATACATGAAAGACCCCTCAAAAATCAATCGAAACTATGAAAAAAAACATTTCTGTCATCACATATGGGCCAGTGAGTCGGTCGATTATGGCAGACAGTTAATTAAGGGTGACCTAATTATAATATCTTGATATGCAGAACTTTACATGTCTTTTACTTCAGAGGTTTATTGAATTCAGGTCTGCCCTGAAACGGTTGATATTCACTAATTTAGCTAATTATTAATTAATAATAACATCAAGTTATTACTAAAAAGATAGGAAAAAGCTAAAGAAACAGTGTGCTATGATCACATTTGTTATTTCTTGGTATAGATGCAAAGAAAAGAAGAAAATACCATAATAAAAATTGGGGGGAAATGTTGCATTCTGATATTTTCATTTATCAATGAATGCGTATTGTTTATCAATCAAAGTAATTAAGATCATTAATTAAGTGAAGACTGCATCAGCAGTTTGTGTTTTAAAGGGGCTATCTCCCCTAAAGTTTCATTAGAATCTCTTCAGTATTAAAAAAGTTATGACACTTTGTATTCTCAAAGTGAACCAAAAGGTCACAAGTTTTCTTTTGTTTTTCTAGTAAAACAAGGCCGAAAAAATCTTTAAAATGTTATAACTTGTCTAATATTCAACCTAGAACAAATATCTCAAAGGCATTTTAAAGTTTTTTTCAGGCTGTGTACAATGATACTCAATTGATGTCTACCCATGTAGGTTGACTTTTTGTCACATACCTACTAACTGAATTAACTGCATTCTAGTGAATGGAGAAGAAAATGCAAAAAAAGCGGCAATGTCGGCAAGAAAAGGGTAAAAAGAGTGACCGGCTACACATCCTATTTGCTCTTTAACGTCATAACCAGTTTAGTTGTTTAGTCGCTACTAAGACACATTTAATACCACGGGCAACTGAATCAACTTGGGCCTTTTTAACTAATATTTTTATATACTAACTAAAGGGTATGCAACAAGGAATGCCACCACTCACCTTTCAACATCCGTATCTGAGCTTTGCAATGCATAATCCGATTACTACGATCACACACACATGTCCAAATGAATAAACTTTCACTATACCTACTTTTGATTACACATATGTCTGTATGTCTTAACGAAAAGACATATTTTAACGACTGCGCGCATAAAAGCACATACGACGAAACGTCACCACGTGACAACGCAGACGAAATAGTCGACCCTACAAAAAGTCAGCACCGTCTCTGTCTGACAGCTTCTACGTAGGGTGACAGTTGTGCGGTTATATTTTTGATCTATCAATGAAGACGTCGGAAAACATAACC
This sequence comes from Lamellibrachia satsuma, assembly GCA_033239005.1. Lineage (NCBI taxonomy): Eukaryota > Metazoa > Annelida > Polychaeta > Sabellida > Siboglinidae > Lamellibrachia > Lamellibrachia satsuma. The sequence goes on from BSQZ01000019.1 coordinate 7,558, forward strand.
TTTTGGTAAGTCGTATATGCAATTTAAGGTTTTCGCAAAATTTGTCCACTGAAAGTTGTTGTACATTTATTTCTGGGAGTGTAGGAAGAGAAGGGCGTAGAACTACTATTGCTCTGTCCTGCAAACGTACAACGCAATTTGTAAAAAATATTCCATATGAGTTTATGAGCTTGTAATTTTTTTCCCTGCCAGCATGTTGCAACGAGTGCACATATCATAATGTTTTAACTCGAAAACATGATGCTGTAATTCCACAATGGATAAAAAATGTTTTGAGTGTTTTTAGATTGTTAGACAACTACAATGGATATATATTATATATATATATATATATATATATATATATATATATATATATATATATATATATATATATATATATATATATATATATATATATATATATAATATATATATATATATATATATATATATATATATATATATTTATACCGTGTATAAAGATAATGAATGTATGCATGTGTGCGTGCGTGCGTGCGTGCGTGCGTGCGTGCGTTCGTGCGTGTGTGCTCTGCCTCTACACATGTGATTTTATATTTATATTTCACAGAAATTTCCAAGATGATGCACCCCGAAGAAGTATTATGGCTGTGTAAAAACGGCCATAATGTCCTAATTACTGGACAGGCAGTATATATTAAATATAAATTACTCTGTTATGGTAACTTTTAGCCACTTTTATGTTGCATAACTGGACGGTTCTCGCAGAACTCGACAGGTTATGCCGCTTCATCAGCCTTTTGGCGATACGGCGCCTCGTGCGTTTACATTAAAATTGACAATCTTCTCCCGTAGGTCGACTCGGGCATATGCCCCAATCATGTGCAGATATACCCCAGTGCAGTAAGTTAATAAGTTCATCTACACAACGTGACGTCATGATGTAGATGTTATCAAAATGTAAATTTAATTTGGTTCTTCCGTATATACGGGTGCACGAGTCGTATATGATATATGCCATACGCCGATGGGGATACTCGTCAGCTAAACCACCAGCTAACCCGTGCGGCAGGAAGTGGGAGGTGGGTCCTAAAAATAGGTGGGAAGTTGGCCTAAAATAGGTGGATGAGAGGTGTGATTTTGAGGTAGGATGTGTTAAAGACAGTAATGCTATAACAGGATAGTAAATGTGGATTCATTGGTTATATATATTGGAGTGTATAGGGCCTAATTATAATGCTGTTTGTCTTCTGTCTTTTGGTTTTCTTCGTCGCATGGCTTTTTATGTAGTCTGTATGTGAGACACATCAATATCAGGCATCTACTTCGGTAGATATCCCGAAAAAATATGGCATTATCATTATATAAAGCACAGCTGGTTATATTGATATTATTTATATGGGCGGAGTTGACCACGTATGATACGTATGAATATACAAAACAAGATATAAGATTAGAAAGTACTTAATCACACTTACTTTGGACTAAAATTTGAAATGAATGCAACGTTTCGATCCGTCTACTGCCGACCTTTTTCACGGCCTGATGTTCTATGTTGTGGCTCAGATTCTAGCGGAATAATCTGGTTGTAGATGGCGGGTAGGTAGTATCCCTTGTCTCGATTCATTCTCTGCTTGATGTAGATTCCCTGGCCAGGATATTGGTGTTATCCAAGGACACTGGGCGTCCTGTGGCCAGGCAGTGGTCTCCTACCCCTGTAGGGTTATCTAGGTTCGTATGTTCCTTGAACCTCTGTCTGGTGTCCTGTGGCCAGGCAGTGGTCTCCTACCACTGTAGGGTTATCTAGGTTCGTATGTCCTTTGAACCTCTGGATGGTGTCCTGTGGCCAGTCAGTGGTCTCCTACCGCTGTAGGTTTATCTAGGTTCGTATGTTCCTTGAACCTCTGGATGGTGTCCTGTGGCCAGGCAGTGGTCTCCTACCCCTGTAGGTTTATCTAGGTTCGTATGTTCCTTGAACCTCTGGCTGGTGTCCTGTGGCCAGGCAGTGGTCTCCTACTCCTGTAGGTTTATCTAGGTTCGTATGCTCCTTGAACATCTGGCCACTACCTAGCCACAGGACACCATTTGACTAGATCGTTTTGTAAATGTTGTTTATCACCATCAGTGTTAACCTTTCTAAACATTGTTGTGTCATCTGCAAATTTGAGTACGTTACTTGTTATATTGTCGTCCACGTCATTGATATATATTAAGAATAATAAAGGTCCTAATACTGATCCTTGTGCTACCCCACTCAAAACTGATTTCCAGCTTGAAAATTCTCCATCTACTACAACACGCTGTTGTTCTGTCCAATCAATTAAGCCGTCCACGATACCATGGGCTTTTAATTTAAGTAGTAATCTTTGATGTGAAGCTCTCTGAAAATCTAAGTAGATAATATCTACCTGCTATCTCTCGTCAGTCCACTTAGTGATAGAAGATACCCGAAGACTGTGTCTTCAGCAAACTGAAAGAAAGGCATAGATCAGTGGGAAGACAACGAGTCCGATGCATAAACGTCCTGACACTGCACCCCAAAGCTGCTCAGATCAATAGCACCACCTGGGAACGTGAGGCCGCGAACCAATCAGCTTGGCGAGAGAGGCGTCAGGATGAGCCAACGCACGCACGTCCACCTACCCACCCACACGCACGACACAATACCACCAACTCGGACTACGTTTTCCAATACTTTTGACAGTAAAACTGAGATTGGACACGTGATGGTAATTCTTTAGGTCATTTTTGCACAGTTTGTTTTTTAATAAGATGGTTTACAAGAGTTTGTTGGAATGCGAAGTTATGCGAACAATCTTTTCAGAGAAGTATTTTTTAAATGAGCTGCACAGTTAAGTTAAGAGTGATCAGGCAGTGATTTATATTTTTTCCCGATGTTTTTATCGAATTTCACATCTACCGGGGTTTTCCATAATTGTTGTGATAAAATGTATATAATAGTCAGATTTTACTTTTGATATCATATCATTGCATAGATGTTGCTTAGTGTAACGGAACGATCAAATGGAAAATGAGTTCGATGACGATGACGTTTCACTACAGGTATATGGTGGGGGTTGGGCCTCTATTACTGGAGGCCTGGTGGGACAAAGGACTGCCCCACCTTTGCTACTTCTACTTTTGTCATTTAATAATTGTTTCTCAATGAGCAACTTTGTATTGGCAACTAAGCGATGTCTCATTTGATATACATGTATTGTATTTTACTGTATTTTTCTTGATGAGCATGTTTGTGCTAGCTGCCAAGCTACGTTTTGAGTGATTCATGTTATTTTCTGTTGGACCTTTACCAACAACCACTCTTTGTGTGTTCCTGTAGCAAACGAGCTCAGGGTTCTGCCATTAAGCATCAGCTGGGTATAAATATCAATTGGCATCCATGACGGTGGAAAGTCGAACTTGTCTATCAAGGAGTGTACTTATTGTTTCGTAGTACTGATTAACAAGCTTGCTTAATGTAGATTTAGGTTGTATCAACATACCAGAATTGGCAACATCCTCATCAAGGATGTGTCTTTTCATTTTATTTATCGGTTGGAAAGTGGTAATTGTTCAGGTCTTGGACTTGGAGCTACAAGTAAATTGTTAAAGTATGGTGATCTGATAAATCTAAATCAATCTTGCTAATGACCACGGACATGCGCTGGACATGAACCATGTTGATGCTAAACGTGTTTGAAACATATCCATGAATGACCTAATACATTTTAGGATATCAAGTATTGATCAATGCATATCTACCTAACCTAACCTAACCTAATAATTTATTCACTATTTAATGCAACACATACAATCCGCACATATTTATTGTGTGATGCTTATAATCTATAAAATACATTCACGTTGTACGTTGTCACATCATTAAAACGACATTACTGATTTCAACACATGGACAGGGCCAGTAATCTATGCCGCCATCTGGTGTGAGTTCTGTCACAATGTGACAAATGTATAACGAGACAAATTATAGGATTGATTATTAATTTATTATATGCATTTCCTTATCAATCTTGTATCGCAACATATGCCATAATATATTAACAACATTCTATCAATATATTGAACTCAGTAATATCTGTATTTTATGAATATAGAAGTATATTACACTATCGTATGCTAATGAGGTGTCACACCACATTTTCAACATATTACGGAGACACGGGTTTATATATCAAAGCTAACGAGTTCGTTAACGTACAGTTCGGTGTGTCGAAACAAACACAGGCATAAGTCTATAGCGCTTGGCAAGCCGCTATCTCGCCGGGATGTGGAGTTTCCTGGAGTACGGGAGGGATTAGGGTCCTGACTTATCGTTTCCCTTGAGATGCACGCACATTATCGACTGGGAGAGAATGGCAAGGACGTTTCATGCTAAAGGTTGTAGTTGCTCCGCTACTAGCCGCCGTACTACTATACGCCGTACGAAGTGACGGTTAATATGGTAGTTGGGGATCTAGGGCGTCAACCTCCATCCATATCTCTTTTGTTCTAAATACTAGTTAAAATAAAAAGTTCAAGTGAGCAATATCTTTTCCTTTGATTTTTAAAAACAAATATGGTTATATGTTATACATGATGAGTTGTAATAATGTGCATCAAAGGGCTATAGCAACATGTAAAGTATGTTCTGGATGTGGCGCAATTGCATTTAACGGACAACATTTGGCGATCAACTTAATATACTTTATTTCAAGCTTTAACATACAAGGCAAATAAGACATCAGCAAAACACACAACTAAGCTTGAGACAATTAAGCTAGAGTAACCTCCAAAATGCATTAAGTAGGTTTAGATGTAACAAGATTGAACAAGCTTGCCATCCAAGGCAAAGGCCCAGGTGGCAAGTGGACAAGGAAGCAATTGGCTTACCGAGAGTATAACAGTTTTAATATATGTGTAATCCGCCCTCCTGAGATATGTGTCAATCTTGTTTTTAAGCATATTCACGCTGCTAGCAGTTACGCAATATATAGGTAATTTGTTCCATTAATTGATTGTCCTCTGTGGGAAAAAGTATTTCCTGATATCCAATCTACAATGATCCTTTACTAATGTTTCCTTACGTCATCTAGTTTTGTTATCTTTTTTTGAGTGAGAAACAAATATTTCTATAAACATTTTCATACCCATTAACTATTTTAAAAACTTCAATTAGATCTCCTCTTAATCGCCTTGTCTCTAGGTTTGTTAAATACATTCTTTCAGTCGTTCTTCATAGCCAAGGTCTCCCAGTTCTTGAATCATTTTAGTTGCTCTCCTCTGTATTCTTTCAAGCGTACATATATATTCTTACGATATGGTCTCCAAGACATTATACAGTACTCTAAATAAGGCCTAACTATTGTTTTATATTGAGGTATAATTAGCTTTTTTCTTGTATGTTATATTTCTCCTAATCAATGCAACACTTTCATTACCATTTCAAGCTGTAATAACTCCTAAGTCTTTCCTTTTGGAATACTACTTAGAACATTATCTCCCATTCCATAGTTTACATCCAAGTTCCCGTGTACTTTATGAAGGCATTTACATTTCCCAAAATTGAACAAACATCTGCCATTTCACAGACTATTTAACTAAATTGTCTAGATCGTTTTGTAAATGTTGTTTATCACCATCATTGTTAACCCTGTTAAACACTTGTGTGTCGTCCGCAAATTTCAGTACATTGCTTGTTAGAGTATCATTCAAGTTATTGATGTATATTGATAATAATAGAGTGATTTCTTCCAAAAAACATATTTGTTAAGAATGACGTCGCTTTTAGGAATCCATGTTGAGATGGATTTAATAATTTATGCCTAACAAGGAAGTCCACCACATGTTCTTTAATTAACCTTTCTAATAATTTACCAATCAGTGCTGTTAAACTATCTGGGCTGTAATTATCTGGCTTATTACTCAAACCATTTTTAAAGTTGAACACTCTTGCATGTAGTATATTAATTTGTTCTGCTGTTTCCATTAGTGGTTTTTGAGGAATTTCATCCACTCCATGTGATTTATTGTCCTTCGTTGCCTTTATTTTCTAAGCTATCATTTCTGGAGTTACAATTAACTGCAATAAATAGTCCGGTTTAGCCTCCTGAAATACGGATATGGAACTGGTAAAGAACTTGTATAATCTGTGGTGAACTCTGAACTGAAGAGAAGTTCTCGTCATTTCTCCGATCGTAGAACTTGGCGACTTCCACAAGTCATCGCCTTGACAATGCAGTAAGGCAGGTGGTGGATAACTGTCACGGAAATCGGCGGCCACACAGTTCAATGGCGGCCACACAGTTCAATGGCGGCCACACAGTTCAATGGCGGCCACACAGTTTAATGGCGGCCACACAGTTCAATGGCGGCCACACAGTTCAATGGCGGCCACAAAGTTCAATGGCGGCCACACAGTTCAATGGCGGCCACACAGTTCAATGGCGGCCACACAGTTCAATGGTGGCCACACAGTTCAATGGCGGCCACACAGTTCAATGGCGGCCACACAGTTCAATGGCGGCCACACAGTTCAATGGTCGACAAAGTGTCTGTCTCCCAACAAGACATAACACGACTCTGTTCTGTGTAGTGTTGAAGACGAATCGAACATTCAGGTCGCGGCACGACCCCGGCGGACACATGACTTCACCGAGGCTCGACACTGAAAAGGATGTCATATCATAATAATTACATATACCAAGTAAGTATATGAAAGCAAAAAAAAAAACAAATGAACAAGCAACGAACTAAGCACAGTCAGTACGTGTCACGTGTGTGTCACGTGTGTGTCACGTGTCTGACTAATTACAAATAGGGCCATTCAACATCTCTGATATTAAGGGCTATCTACTGACATCAATCAAACTCCATTTCAGAGATTGCATACGAGGCTTCTATAACCACGATACAGCACAACACCAATTTACTCATTTCTACAAAATAAAACAACTCCTAAACGTTACTATGCCACAACACCTTATAATCCCATTCACCCGCACTCGAAACAGTAATCCCAACAAAATTATACAAATATACGAATAAATATATATAAATATTCATTTTATTCCAGAGTCGTCAATGCCTGGAACCTACTCCCACCAAAAAATAATGAAACACCTTCAATTCATCCCTCTCTGATCTCAGCGTGCTGTGAGCATGTCTACTTTAGCTCCACCAGTTCACCCATCCGCATAACAAGGCCATCTGAATACACATACACGTATTATGTGCACTATTTTGACATAACGTTTCACATGTATGTGTGCACCACATGCAAACGTCTATGTTAATCACCAAAGGCCAAGTGCATATACAACAAATGTCCGGTCATATAACCGGATTCCTGAAACTTACTATACATGCTAAGTAAACCTATTAATATAACTATAAGTGTATCTGATTAGACAACGCATACCTCCCGAGTAATATTCTCAAGACATTTGGGTCCAACTTTCAGCACAAACGTGTATTCTCGAATGAACGAAGCAGATCTTTACTACAGACATTGTCTGCATGGACGCATCTTCTGTTGCCAACCTTATTACACACTCGTTTTACGTCCCAAATTGTGAATGCGCGAATATGCCCGATCTCCCTTCGTCTGCAACGACACGCCCGTCCAACGTCACTTCCAACTTGCAACCAATAAACACCCACTGAATAATGGATGGCCTCGTGGGTAAGATCCCATCCTTAGCAAATAATTAATTTTTGCCATATAAAGGTGAGTTTTCGTTACAAAAACCCGTAATACTGCTAATATATAATTCTCACATACATTCAAAGATCGAACATGCATACGTCAAATTCATAGTTCTGAAGCGAAAATACACCCCGCTGCTCAACATTGGAACATCCCAACGACACAACCGGCAATACGCTGGCCACTCGGAGTTGTTATGCAAGACTGGTACACGGACTGTTTAGAATGTTGCTGGTGTTACGCAATACCTGGTTGTAGTATAGTCAGTCAGCTAAGACGTCTTTCAGTAAACAGTCTACGCTCCATCTTAGATGTGTGGCTGCGCCTAGGCTCTATTACATTCTCAGACCCATTGTTTCATGACATTGTATCTATACTATAGCCCATCAGCCAGCCTAGAATATACTAATACTAAAAATGGAACTAAAAAACGTTGGTACTAGTGTTTAGGGGTGCCCAAACTACGATAAAAATGTATTATGGACATTTCAATTCGGTAGTTTAAGCCCGCTATAAGCCATTTTCACTGTTCTTGAAGAAAGTAGCAGTAAGCAATAGCATAAAGCATATAACCACTTGGAACTTCACTTTTGACCCAACATTACTGCAGGCATTGCTTTTTTGCACGTATGTGTTTAACGACTTCCTCACTGGCCCACTATTTCACTTATTGCTATTTATGTATGTGAAATGGGGGTTTGAAGGAGCTGTCAACGGTAAAACTGTCGTGTTTAACGACTTCCTCACAGGCCCACTATTTCAATTATTGCTATTTATGAACGTAAAATGGGGATCAAAATAAAGGCCCATATTTTGACCTAGGGGTCACTTACAACATGGCTTGATTACTTACCTTAAGCTGCTCCATACACAGGTCCATCATATTATTCCATGTTCTACGGACATATAGCTAATAAAAAAGCCTTGTTCAATTTAGTTCGTTTTTATGGTACCAATTGGTCAAATGTTAGATACTGGCCCATGGCCTACTATATTAGTTCATTACCAGTTCCAGATACTACAATTTCAGGAGGCTACATCTGACTATTTAGGGCAGTTTATGGTAACTATAGAAATTGTAACGAAGAAAACAAAGTCAATGACGGATAATAAATCACCTAGAATGGATGGAATTCCACCAAAACTACTAATGGAGACAGTAGTATTCAAGTTGTCATTAAAAGAGGGAGTGGTTACCTTTGAATTGAAAGAAGCGAATATCACACCATTATTTAAAAAGGTTTCGAGAAATAAATCAGATAATCACAGACTGATGAGTTTAACAGTGATTTGTAAGTCATTAGAAAGGTTAATTAAAGACCATATTGTGGACTTCCTTGTTAGGTATAAATGATCCATCTCAAAATTGATTACTAAAAGCGAGGTCATGCTTAACAAATATGTTATGTTTTAGGAAGGTATCACTAATTGGGTAGACGAGGGATCACCAGTAGACTTTCGACAAAGTGCCACATCAAAGATTACAGCTTAAATAAAATACGCATGGTATCGGGGATGGCATAATCGACTGGATAAAACTGGCTGACTGACAGAAGACAGCGTGTTGTAGTAGATCGAGAAGTTTCAAACTGGAAATCAGTTTTGAATTGGGTACCACAAGGATCAGTATTAGGACCTTTATTATTCTTAATATATATGAATGACTTTGAATACAATATAAAAAGTAACTTACTGAAATTTGCGGATGACAAAACGTATTTAGAAAGGCTAAAATAAGGTGATAAACAACATTTACAAAACGATCTAGACAAATTAGTTAAATAGTATGAAGAATGATGACAGATGTTATTAACTTTTGGGAAATGAAAATGCCTATACACAGCGTGGGTTATCTTCTTCTTCTTGGTGATGGTCATTATGTTCATTTAGCTACACTGAAATCCATCAGCCAAGTATTGCTCCACTCGTTTTATTAGTTTAGATCGTCTTGTAGTTCACTCATGTCAGTATCTGTCTTGCTCCACTCGTGTAATTAGTTTAGATCGTCTTGTAGTTCCCTCATGTCAGTATCTGTCTTGCTCCACTCGTGTAATTAGTTTAGATCGTCTTGTAGTTCCCTCATGTCAGTATCTGTCTAGCTCCACTCGTGTAATTAGTTTAGATCGTCTTGTAGTTCCCTCATGTCAGTATCTGTCTAGCTCCACTCGTGTAATTAGTTTAGATTGTCTTGTAGTTTCCTCGTATCAGTATCTGTGTTGCTCCACTCGTGTAATTAGTTTAGATTGACTTGTAATTCCCTCGTGTCAGTATCTGTCTAGCTCCACTCGTGTAATTAGTTTAGATCGTCTTGTAGTTCCATCATGGTAGTATATGTCTTGTTCCACTCGTGTAATTAGTTTAGATCGTCTTGTAGTTCCCTCATGTCAGTATCTGTCTAGCTTCACTCGTGTAATTAGTTTAGATCGTCTTGTAGTTCCCTCATGGTAGTATATGTCTTGTTCCACTCGTGTAATTAGTTTAGATCGTCTTGTAGTTCCCTCATGGTAGTATCTGTCTAGCTCCACTCGTGTAATTAGTTTAGATCGTCTTGTAGTTCCCTCATGTCAGTATCCGTCTTGCTCCACTCGTGTAATTAGTTTAGATCGTCTTGTAGTTCCCTCATGTCAGTATCTGTCTTGCTCCACTCGTGTAATTAGTTTAGATCGACTTGTAGTTCCCTCATGTCAGTATCCGTCTTGCTCCACTCGTGTAATTAGTTTAGATCGTCTTGTAGTTTCCTCATGTCAGTATCCGTCTTGCTCCACTCGTGTAATTAGTTTAGATCGTCTTGTAGTTGCCTCATGTCAGTATGTCTTGATTTCACAGTTTAGCAGACAATTATTAGCGAAAAGTCTTATGTTCGATGTAGTGTCGGGGCTTCAGGTAAATCCGTCAACCACAACTCGCTGTCGTCTGCGTATTAAAAAGGCCTCGAACCACCCAATGGTTTTGCTGTCCTGGTTGTAATGCTGATACCGAACAAAAGTTGATAAATGTTTATCTGCACTTATCGTTTCTTGTAATTTCTTGAAAAGGTGGCGTCGGTTGTACCAGAAGACTACAGTCCACGGGGTGGTGTACTTTAGAATATAGTTAAATATGCACATTGGTAGAAACTCAGAATTTATTACGCCGGTTGTGCATTTCTTGCGTGTGTGCGCGTATGCACTACGCCCATATGTATGCCTAGTGTCATGTCAATGTGCTATGGGTTGTTGTTGGGGTTGGTTGTGACATGTGACAACCCCAAATGTTATTTGACCACCTACCCCAACAACACATGGCATAAAACTATCTGTCCTGAATTAACATGTGTAGTGCAAATGTTTTTTTTTTAGCCCCTTGAGAGCTCACAAGCAGTCCTACCGAACATGACAATCTCTTCAAACACAACTCAATACTACATTGTGCTGTATCATAAATATCAACATCTCAAAAGATTACTCACGGTATAAAAAATGAGAACACGTCGCTAACTCGCCAACGTGTAGACGCGAAACAGAAATGTTCAAATCCCGCACGCAACCGCCATCTGGCGGAACAGATATAGGCACAGTGACAACCAACCCCGGTCTCTCCTATGGCACACAAACAAATGTATTAGATACACCTGTCAGAATAATATTACTGATACAGTTGATACTCATTGCTTACATGACTTCTCGACAGTTACATAAAGCAATACGTTCTTGGTACGCAAGAACAGAATCATAGGAAATTACTATGAAGCCCATAACATGACATCATCGGCAGTCTTATGAATCTTCGCGCATTTCTCGCGGTTTCCGCCGAACTAGGGGAAGGCAGTGTTGAACGAAGCAGATCTTTGAGCCATTTGTCATTCTTTTTGATGCCTAGGGCGCAATCACATTCATAAGTTAAAATGGTTTTTACTCACATAAACAACAATTATTAATATATCATTTTATACCTAGATAATATGTCTAGCATGCATAATTAATTATATCTAGATGATTCAAATAGGGTTGGTAAACTTATCCCACACAAAGTGTTAGCCACAGTGCAGCGTAAGTTGCGTAAATGCTTTATTTGTATAATTTACGTAGGCTTTGTATACAAAAATCGTAACAGCTCAGCCAACACATCTACCCAAATGTGTACAACACGTCTCTGACAAGTCTACACGCGTAATTAATAAATCAACACACTTAATTTATAGACTGATAGGTAAATTGCAACCAGTGTAATTAACTGGTATTGTGTTGCCTTGAAGTTATCCGATGTCTCAGTTTGCTCGGAAAAATTAATTTCTTTGTGTATTTTGAGGTAAAGAATACTCGTCTCCGTTCTTTAACCGCTGCTCAACAAAACTTCCTTTGGGTCTTGGGTGGTTCAATTAGCCCCGTTTCGACAATTAAGTTTATTTAATTAATGTCTCATTAATGCGTGAAGTGATATAACTAATCTTCTTCTCACTGCATAGTTAAACCATTTGTAAGTGGCACAAACAACAAAGTATGGTCACGTGTAGTGATAGTTTATACACCATCGGACATTAATCACAATTCGTAAAAGTTTCGAAAAACATATAAAAACATACTTTTAGCTCACATGTTCTGACCATTGTGACAACCGTAACCTATTATAATCCAATTTTGCTCTAATAACATGTTCAATCATTGGCTGGCACCATGTAACTGTTGCTGCTGTAGTTTTCTGGGAAACATGGGTGGCTCAACTAACCCAGCGGCTCAACTAACACTGCCTTAGTAGTTATAGTGAACTTTTGGGGGATCAAAACAGTGGACCAGTAGGGAGGGTACTATTGACTTCCGGTATAGAGGGTTGTCGGTAGCCCCAGCGCCCCCTAGCGGTGACCTATATCCACCACGAGCGCCCCCTAGCGACTGGAGTTAACCTTAATTGTTTTTATATAGGAGTGTTCTAGCGACTGGAGTTAACCGTAAGGGTCATAACCCTAATTAGTTGACATGATCCTGACGTGATCTCATTAGTGTTTATCCATGACCCTAACGTAGTGACCACGTAGTGACCGCTCGCAACACGGTATGGTACGAGTGCACACGTATTTTATTGAACAACCAAGCAGCATGGCGATACATAGTTTTAAATAACATGGCTATATGTAGTCATATTAGCGTTTTAAAGCGCTGGTTCGTCCACTGGATGTATGCAAGTCTGAGCACGTTGAAAGATAGCGTTTCACGGAATGCGGTGGGCTACATACCATGTTAGGAATGCGGTCGTGTTGCATTCCGTAATATGACACCGCTCTACTGCGTTCCCGAAAGGACGCATTAAGGCGATGCTAACAGCTGCACTAGTGGATTTTGGTACTCGGGAAATGCGCGTTTTAAATAACATGGCTATATGTAGTCATATTAGCGTTGTAGTTAAAGCGCTGGTTCGTCCACTGGATGTATGCAAGTCTGAGCACGTAGTGAGTTTTTGGGGGATCAAAAGAGTCGACCAGTAGGGAGGGGACCATTGACTTCCGGTATAGAGGATTGTGGGTAGCCCCAGCGCCCCCTAGCGGTGACCTATATCCACCACGAGCGCCCCCTAGCGACTGGAGTTGACCTTAATTGTTTTTATATAGGAGTGTTCTAGCGACTGGAGTTAACCGTAAGGGTCATAACCCTAATTAGTTGACATGATCCTGACGTGATCTCATTAGTGTTTATCCATGACCCTAACGTAGTGACCACGTAGTGACCGCTCGCAAAACGGTATGGTACGAGTGCACACGTATTTTATTGAACAACACAAGCAGCATGGCGATACATAGTTTTAAATAACATGGCTATATGTAGTCATATTAGCGTTTTAAAGCGCTGGTTCGTCCACTGGATGTATGCAAGTCTGAGCACGTTGAAAGATAGCGTTTCACGGAATGCGGTGGGCTACATACCATGTTAGGAATGCGGTCGTGTTTCATTCCGTAATATGACACCGCTCTACTGCGTTCCCGAAAGGACGCTTTAAGGCGATACTAACAGCGGCACTAGTGGATTTTGGTACTCGGGAAATGCGCGTTTTAAATAACATGGCTATATGTAGTCATATTAGCGTTGTAGTTAAAGCGCTGGTTCGTCCACTGGATGTATGCAAGTCTGAGCACGTAGTGAGTTTTTGGGGGATCAAAAGAGTCGACCAGTAGGGAGGGGACCATTGACTTCCGGTATAGAGGATTGTGGGTAGCCCCAAGCGCCCCCTAGCGGTGACCTATATCCACCACGAGCGCCCCCTAGCGACTGGAGTTGACCTTAATTGTTTTTATATAGGAGTGTTCTAGCGACTGGAGTTAACCGTAAGGGTCATAACCCTAATTAGTTGACATGATCCTGACGTGATCTCATTAGTGTTTATCCATGACCCTAACGTAGTGACCACGTAGTGACCGCTCGCAACACGGTATGGTACGAGTGCACACGTATTTTATTGAACAACACAAGCAGCATGGCGATACATAGTTTTAAATAACATGTCTATATGTAGTCATATTAGCGTTTTAAAGCGCTGGTTCGTCCACTGGATGTATGCAAGTCTGAGCACGTTGAAAGATAGCGTTTCACGGAATGCGGTGGGCTACATACCATGTTAGGAATGCGGTCGTGTTGCATTCTGTAATATAACACCGCTCTACTGCGTTCCCGAAAGGACGCGTTAAGGCGATGCTAACAGCTGCAGTAGTGGATTTAGTACTCGGGAAATGCGCGTTTTAAATAACATGGCTATATGTAGTCATATTAGCGTTGTAGTTAAAGCGCTGGTTCGTCCACTGGATGTATGCAAGTCTGAGCACGTTGAAAGATAAGCCCGTCATTTGCACAATACTGTGCAGTAATTTATTCGATGCCAGCTATGATGAAAATCGGGTTTCATTATTGTTATTACCACATGACGTCTTGTCTGCATAAATAATAAAGACAGCTGGGTATATATCAACGAGTTTCTGTATGCGTACATGTATCTAACATATTTAGGGCATTGGTTATCGTATGAATTATACATAGACCGAGTAATGAGAAAGAGTACCGATTTGTCTAAGAGAATACCGCTTTTATATGTATTTTGTCACTTACCATATTTAGTTGCAAGTTAACGCTTTTAAGTTAAGTAATTACCACATATGTTAAAACTCTTTAACTAAATAATTACCACATTTAGTTGTATGTTAACGCTTTTAAGCTAAGTACTTACCACATTTAGCTGTATGTTAATGTTTTTTAACTAAGTAATTACCGCATTTAGCTGTGTGTTAACGTTTTTTTTAGCTAAGTAATGACCACATTTAGCGGTATGTTAACCTTTTTTAGCTAAGGAACTACCATATTTAGCTGTATGTTAACGCTTTTTAACTAAGTAATTATCGCATTTAGTTGCATGTTAACGCTTTGAAACGAATTTTTTACCACGTTCACCTGTATGCTAAGGTACTCGGGAAATACGTGTGATAGATAACACGGTTTTCTGTAGTGATATTAGCATTGTTGTTAAAGCGTTGGTTCGCACACTGGACGTATGCAAGTCTGAACAAGTTTAATGATAAGCCAGTGGACTGTGGACTCCGGTTGTCTTAGCAACGAACGAGATGCGGCTAGCGCTGTTATGATCGATGTAACAACCTGCATAGTTGTTGTAATTTTTGCTGTACCATTTTTTACTGAATGTATGAAAGATGGCCGCACCGGGTATCTGGTCATATGATACCCCTTTATAGTGGCGTATCGAAATTACACCGTTCGCCTTGTATCTTACCAACTAGAAGTATAAAAGCAGTGACCCAAACAATACAATTTGACACGTCTGGAATTTACCCGATATCCTGTTAAAACTGACACAATTTTATATTTTCTTACAAAGTTATGGCATGTTTGGTATAAAAAAATCAATATGTTATGTTGTCACACTCTTGTATTGAGATGTGGCATGCCTCATCGTATAGTTATCTTCGTCATTACATTATATTCCAATCACATATTATTCCAAAAGTATATTGTTCTTCTTTATCTTATCGTCTCTCCTACCTCCAGCCAAATCCCTGCTCCGTACACGCTGCCTCAACCATACAGTCCTCTGTCTCTACTACCTCCAGCCACATTCTGACGCATTACACATTGCCTCCACCATAGAGTCCTCTGTCTCCCCTACCATCAGCCACATTCTGGCTTCCGATACATTGCGTCCACCATACTATCCTCTGTCTCTCCTACATACAGCCACATCATTGCTCCTGATACATTGCCCCCACTGTCTCTCCTACATACAGCCACATCATTGCTCCTGATACATTGCCCCCACCATTCAGTCTTCTGTCTCTCCTACCACTAGCCACATCCTGGCTACTTACACACTGTCTCCACCATATAGTCCTCCGTCTCTACTACCTCCAACCACATCCCTGCTCCTTACACACTGCCGGCACCATACATTCCTCTATCTCTCCTACCTCCAGCCAAATCCTGGCTCTTTACACATTGCCTGCACCATATATTCCTCTGTCTCTCCTACCTCCAGCCACATTCTGGCTACTTACACACTGCCTCCAACATACAATCCACTGTCTTTCCTACCTCCAGCCACATCCCTCCTACCTCCAGCCACATCCTGGCTTCTAATACATTGCGCCCTTCATACAGTCCCCTGTCTCGTCTACCTCCAGCCACATCCTGGCTCCTGATACATTGCGTCCATCATACAACCCTCATCATACAATTACCTCCACCAAACTGTCTTCTGTCTCTCCTACCATTAGCCACATCCTGACTACTTACACATTACCTCCACCATACAGTCAACTGTCTTTCCTACCTCCAGCCACATCCCTGCTCCTTACACACTGCCTCCGCCATACAGTCCTCCGTCTCTACTACCTCCAACCAAATTCTGGCTTTTTACACATTGCCTACACCATACATTCCTCTGTCTCTCCTACCTCCAGCCACATTCTAGCTACTTGCCACTGCCTCCTCCATACAGTCCACATACTTTCCTGTATTGTAGGACCAAGGACCTACAACTATATGTATTGTAGGTCAAAAGACCTACAACTTTATGTATTGTAGGTCCAAATACCTACAACTTTATGTATTGTAGGTTCAAGGACCTACAACTTTATTTACTGTAGGTCCAATGACCTGCTACTTTATGTTTTGTGGGTTCAAGAACCTACAACGTACAATGTATTGGAGGTCCAAAGACCTGCTACTTTAAGTATTGTAGGCCCAAAAACATACATATTTTTGTATTGTAGGTCCAAAGACCTACAACTTTATGTATTGTAGGTCCAAAAACAAGACTTGCTACTTTATGTATTGTAAGTCCAAAGATCGGCTACTTTATGTGTTGTGGGTTCAATGACCTACAACTTTATGTATTGTAGGTCCAAAGACCTGTTACTTTATGTATTGTAGGTCCAAGGACCTACAACTTTGTGTATTGTAAGTCCAAATACCTACCACTTTATGTATTGTATGTCCAAAGACCTACAACTTTATGTATTGTAGGTCCAAAGACCTGCTACTTTACATATTGTAGGTCCAAAGACCTGCTACTTTATGTATTGTAGGTCCAAAGACCTGCTAATTTATGTATTGTAGGTCAAAGGACCTACAACTTTATGTATTGTATGTCCAAGGACATACAACTTTATGTATTGTAAGTCCAAGGATATACAACTTTATGTACTGTAGGTCCAAAGACCTGCTACTTTAGGTTTTGTAGGTCCAAGGACCTACAACTTTATGTATTGTAGGTCCAAATACCTGCTACTTTATGCATTGTATGTCCAAGGACATACAACTTTATGCATTGTAGGTCCAAATACCTAAAACTTTATGTATTGTAAGTCCAAGGACCTACAACTTTATTTACTGTAGGTCCAAAGATCGGCTACTTTATGTTTTGTGGGTTCAAGGACCTACAACTTTATGTATTGTAGGTCCAAAGACCTACTACTTTATGTAATTTGGAGGTCCAAGGACCTACAACTTTATGTATTGTAGGTCCAAATACCTACCACTTTATGTATTGTATGTCCAAAGACCTACAACTTTATGTATTGTAGGTCCAAAGAGTTGTATGTCCTTGGACCTACAATGCATAAAGTTGTAGGTCCTTTGACCTACAATACATAAATTAGCAGGTCTTTGGACCTACAATATATAAAGTAGCAGGTCTTTGGACCTACAATACATAAAGTTGTAGGTCTTTGGACATACAATACATAAAGTGGTAGGTATTTGGACCTACAATTTAAAGTTGTAGGTCCTGGACCTCCAAATTACATAAAGTAGCAGGTCTTTGGACCTACAATACATAAAGTTGTAGGTCCTTGAACCCACAAAACATAAAGTAGCCGATATTTGGACCTACAGTAAATAAAGTTGTAGGTCCTTGGACCTACAATACATAAAGTTTTAGGTATTTGGACCTACAATACATAAAGTTGTATGTCCTTGGACATACAATGCATAAAGTAGCAGGTATTTGGACCTACAATACATAAAGTTGTAGGTCCTTGGACCTACAAAACCTAAAGTAGCAGGTCTTTGGACCTACAGTACATAAAGTTGTAGGTCCTTGGACTTACAAAACATAAAGTTGTATGTCCTTGGACATACAATACATAAAGTTGTAGGTCCTTTGACCTACAATACATAAATTAGCAGGTCTTTGGACCTACAATACATAAAGTAGCAGGTCTTTGGACCTACAATACGTAAAGTAGCAGGTCTTTGGACCTACAATACATAAAGTTGTAGGTCTTTGGACATACAATACATAAAGTGGTAGGTATTTGGACTTACAATACACAACGTTGTAGGTCCTTGGACCTACAATACATAAAGTAACAGGTCTTTGGACCTACAATACATAAAGTTGTAGGTCCTTGAACCCACAAAACATAAAGTAGCCGATCTTTGGACCTACAGTAAATAAAGTTGTAGGTCCTTGGACCTACAATACATAAAGTTTTAGGTATTTGGACTTACAATACATAAAGTTGTATGTCCTTGGACATACAATGCATAAAGTAGCAGGTATTTGGACCTACAATACATAAAGTTGTAGGTCCTTGGACCTACAAAACCTAAAGTAGCAGGTCTTTGGACCTACAGTACATAAAGTTGTAGGTCCTTGGACTTACAATACTTAAAGTTGTATGTCCTTGGACATACAATACATAAAGTTGTAGGTCCTTTGACCTACAATACATAAATTAGCAGGTCTTTGGACCTACAATACATAAAGTAGCAGGTCTTTGGACCTACAATACGTAAAGTAGCAGGTTTTTGGACCTAAAATACATAAAGTTGTAGGTCTTTGGACATACAATACATAAAGTGGTAGGTATTTGGACTTACAATACACAAAGTTGTAGGTCCTTGGACCTACAATACATAAAGTAACAGGTCTTTGGACCTACAATACATAAAGTTGTAGGTCATTGAACCCACAACACATAAAGTAGCCGATCTTTGGACCTACAATACATAAAGTAGCAAGTCTTGTTTTTGGACCTACAATACATAAAGTTGTAGGTCTTTGGACCTACAATACAAAAATATGTATGTTTTTGGGCCTACAATACTTAAAGTAGCAGGTCTTTGGACCTCTAATACATAACGTTGTAGGTTCTTGAACCCACAAAACATAAAGTAGCAGATCATTGGACCTACAGTAAATAAAGTTGTAGGTCCTTGGACCTACAATACATAAAGTTGTAGGTATTTGGACCTACAATACATAAAGTTGTAGGTCTTTTGACCTACAATACATAAAGTTGTAGGTCCTTGGACCTACAATACAGGAAAGTATGTGGACTGTATGGAGGAGGCAGTGGCAAGTAGCTAGGATGTGGCTGGAGGTAGGAGAGACAGAGGACTGTATGGTGTAGGCAATGTGTAAAAAGCCAGAATTTGGTTGGAGGTAGTAGAGACGGAGGACTGTATGGCGGAGGCAGTGTGTAAGGAGCAGGGATGTGGCTGGAGGTAGAAAAGACAGTTGACTGTATGGTGGAGGTAATGTGTAAGTAGTCAGGATGTGGCTAATGGTAGGAGAGACAGAGGACAGTTTGGTGGACGCAATGTATCAGGAGCCAGGATGTGGCTGGAGGTAGGAGCAACAGAGGACAGTGTGGTGGAGGTAATTGTATGATGACTATTGTATGATGGACGCAATGTATCAGGAGCCAGGATGTGGCTGGAGGTAGACGAGACAGGGGACTGTATGAAGGGCGCAATGTATTAGGAGCCAGGATGTGGCTGGAGGTAGGAGGGATGTGGCTGGAGGTAGGAAAGACAGTGGATTGTATGTTGGAGGCAGTGTGTAAGTAGCCAGAATGTGGCTGGAGGTAGGAGAGACAGAGGAATATATGGTGCAGGCAATGTGTAAAGAGCCAGGATTTGGCTGGAGGTAGGAGAGATAGAGGAATGTATGGTGCAGGCAGTGTGTAAGGAGCAGGGATGTGGTTGGAGGTAGTAGAGCCGGAGGACTATATGGTGGAGACAGTGTGTAAGTAGCCAGGATGTGGCTAGTGGTAGGAGAGACAGAAGACTGAATGGTGGGGGCAATGTATCAGGAGCAATGATGTGGCTGTATGTAGGAGAGACAGTGGGGGCAATGTATCAGGAGCAATGATGTGGCTGTATGTAGGAGAGACAGAGGATAGTATGGTGGACGCAATGTATCGGAAGCCAGAATGTGGCTGATGGTAGGAGAGACAGAGGACTCTATGGTGGAGGCAATGTGTAATGCGTCAGAATGTGGCTGGAGGTAGTAGAGACAGAGGACTGTATGGTTGAGGCAGCGTGTATGGAGCAGGGATTTGGCTGGAGGTAGGAGAGACGATAAAATATAGAAGAACAATATACTTTTGGAATAATATGTGATTGGAATATAATGTAATGACGAAGATAACTATACGATGAGGCATGCCACATCTCAATACAAGAGTGTGACAACATAACATATTGATTTTTTTATACCAAACATGCCATAACTTTGTAAGAAAATATACAATTGTGTCAGTTTTAACAGGTATGTGGTTGGAGGTAGTAGAGACGGAGGACTGTATGGCGGAGGCAGTGTGTAAGTAGCCAGGATGTGGCTAGTGGTAGGAGAGACAGAAGACTGAATGGTGGAGGTAGTGTGTAAGGAGCCAGGATGTGGTTGGAGGTAGGAGAGACAGAAGACTGAATGGTGGGGGCAATGTATCAGGAGCAATGATGTGGCTGTATGTAGGAGAGACAGAGGATAGTATGGTGGACGCAACGTATCGGAAGCCAGAATGTGGCTGGAGGTAGTAGAGACAGAGGACTGTATGGTTGAGGCAGCGTGTACGGAGCAGGGATTTGGCTGGAGGTAGGAGAGACGATAAGATAAAGAAGAACAATATACTTTTGGAATAATATGTGATTGGAATATAATGTAATGACGAAGATAACTATACGATGATGCAGACCAAAAGAGTGTGACAACATAACATATTGATTTTTTTATACCAAACATGCCATAACTTTGTAAGAAAATATAAAATTGTGTCAGTTTTAACAGGATATCGGGTAAATTCCAGACGTGTCAAATTGTATTGTTTGGGTCACTGCTTTTATACTTCTAGTTGGTAAGATACAAGGCGAACGGTGTAATTTCGATACGCCACTATAAAGGGGTATCATATGACCAGATACCCGGTGCGGCCATCTTTCATACATTCAGTAAAAAATGGTACAGCAAAAATTACAACAACTATGCAGGTTGTTACATCGATCATAACAGCGCTAGCTGCATCTCGTTCGTTGCTAAGACAACCGGAGTCCACAGTCCACTGGCTTATCATTAAACTTGTTCAGACTTGCATACGTCCAGTGTGCGAACCAACGCTTTAACAACAATGCTAATATCACTACAGAAAACCGTGTTATTTATCACGCGTATTTCCCGAGTACCTTAGCATACAGGTGAATGTGGTAAAAATTTCGTTTCAAAGCGTTAACATGCAACTAAATGCGATAATTACTTAGTTAAAAAGCGTTAACATACAGCTAAATATGGTAGTTCCTTAGCTAAAAAAGGTTAACATACCGCTAAATGTGGTCATTACTTAGCTAAAAAAAACGTTAACACACAGCTAAATGCGGTAATTACTTAGTTAAAAAACATTAACATACAGCTAAATGTGGTAAGTACTTAGCTTAAAAGCGTTAACATACAACTAAATGTGGTAATTATTTAGTTAAAGAGTTTTAACATATGTGGTAATTACTTAACTTAAAAGCGTTAACTTGCAACTAAATATGGTAAGTGACAAAATACATATAAAAGCGGTATTCTCTTAGACAAATCGGTACTCTTTCTCATTACTCGGTCTATGTATAATTCATACGATAACCAATACCCTAAATATGTTAGATACATGTACGCATACAGAAACTCGTTGATATATACCCAGCTGTCTTTATTATTTATGCAGACAAGACGTCATGTGGTAATAACAATAATGAAACCCGATTTTCATCATAGCTGGCATCGAATAAATTACTGCACAGTATTGTGCAAATGACGGGCTTATCTTTCAACGTGCTCAGACTTGCATACATCCAGTGGACGAACCAGCGCTTTAATTACAACGCTAATATGACTACATATGGCCATGTTATTTAAAACGCGCATTTCCCGAGTACCAAAATCCACTAGTGCAGCTGTTAGCATCGCCTTAATGCGTCCTTTCGGGAACGCAGTAGAGCGGTGTCATATTACGGAATGCAACACGACCGCATTCCTAACATGGTATGTAGCCCACCGCATTCCGTGAAACGCTATCTTTCAACGTGCTCAGACTTGCATACATCCAGTGGACGAACCAGCGCTTTAAAACGCTAATATGACTACATATAGCCATGTTGTTTAAAACTATGTATCGCCATGCTGCTTGTGTTGTTCAATAAAATACGTGTGCACTCGTACCATACCGTGTTGCGAGTGGTCACTACGTGGTCACTACGTTAGGGTCATGGATAAACACTAATGAGATCACGTCAGGATCATGTCAACTAATTAGGGTTATGACCCTTACGGTTAACTCCAGTCGCTAGAACACTCCTATATAAAAACAATTAAGGTCAACTCCAGTCGCTAGGGGGCGCTCGTGGTGGATATAGGTCACCGCTAGGGGGCGCTGGGGCTACCCACAATCATGAGTATGCTACAGTTTAATGCTCCATTTGCAAGAGAATGCTGCAATCTGATGGTCCACTTCCATAAATATAATAGTGTAACACTCCATTTGCATGAGTATGCTACAGTCTAATGCGCCATCTGCATGATTATGCTACAGTCTAATGCGCCATCTGCATGAGTATGCTACACAGTCTAATGCACCATCTGCATGAGTATGCTACACAGTCTAATGCTCCATCTGCATGAGTATGCTACACAGTCTAATGCTCCATCTGCATGAGTATGCTACAGTCTACTGCTCTGTTTGCATGAGTATGCTACAGTCTAATGCTCTGTTTCATAAGTATGCTACAGTCTAATGCGCCATCTGCATGTGTATGCTACAGTCTATCACCTTGTTTGCATGAGTATGCTACAGTCTAACGCCTTGTTTACATGAGTATGCTACAGTCTATTGCTCTGTTTGCATGAGTATGCTACAGTCTATTGCTCTGTTTGCATGATTATGCTACAGTCTAATGTTCCACCTGCATGAGTATACTACAGTATAGTGCTGTGTATGCATGAGTATGCTACAGTCTATTGCTCTGCTTGCATGACTATGGTACAGTCTAGTGTTCCATTTGTATGAGTATGCTACGGTCTAATGCTCCATCTGCATGAGTAATGATACAGTCTAATGCTCCATTTGTATGAGTATGCTACAGTCTAATGCTTTGTTTGCATGAGTATGCTACAGTCTAATGCTCCATTTGCATGAGTATGCTACATTCTAATGCTCCATCTGCACGAGTACGCTACAGTATGATGTTCCACTTGTATGAGTATGCTATAGTTTAATGTTCCATTTGCATGAGTATGCTACAGTCTAATGCTCCATTTGCATGAGTATGCTACAGTCTAAACCTTTGTTTACATTAGTTTGCTACAGTCTAATGCTCCACCTGCATGAGTATGCTACAGTCTAATGCTCCATTTGTATGAGTATGCTACAGTCTAAACGTCCGTTTACATGAGTTTGCTACAGTCTAATGTTCCACCTGCATGAATATACTACAGTCTAAAGCTCCATTTGTATGAGTATTCTACAGACTAATGCTTTATTTGCATGAGTATGCTACAGTCTAATGCTCCATTTGTATGAGTTTGCTACAGTCCGATGCTCCACCTGTATGAGTATGCTATAGTCTAATGCTCCATCTGCATGAGTATGCTACAGTCTAATGCTCCATCTGTATGAGTATGCTACAGTCTAATACTCCATCTGTATGAGTATGCTACAGTCTAATACTCCATCTGTATAAGTAAATTAGAGTAAAAGGTACGTTCTTATATAGCGCGGTATCCAGTTCGCTGGACCGCTCAAAGTGCTTTACACTTCACCCCCTGGCAGATCTGATCATTCCAAGGCCATTTCAACTTCTCTGGGAACCATTCAGCCACGCGCTGCAAAAAAATTGCGCGAAGACTATTCATTCACATTTCCATCATTGTCTGTATTGGTGGTAGTCATTTATACAGCTGAGTGAACTGTGGCAAAGTGGGGTGATCAAACCTGCCAAAGGTTCGAAGAGACCGCAGTGGGATTTGAAACCGGGAGAGAGTATGCTACAGTTTAATGCTCCATTTGTATTAGTATGCTACAGTCTAATGCTCCATTTGTATTAGTATGCTACAGTCTAATGCTCCATTTGTATTAGTATGCTACAGTCTAATGCTCCATTTGTATGAGTATGCTACAGTCTAATGCTCCATTTGTATTAGTATGCTACAGTCTAATGTTCCACTTGTATGAGTATGCTACAGTCTAATGCTCCATTTGTATGAGTATGCTACAGTCTAATGCTCCATTTGTATGAGTATGCTAGTCTAATGCTCTATTTGTATGAGTATGCTACAATTTTTATGCTCCATTTGTATGAACACGCTACAGTCTAATGCTCCATTTGTATGAGTATGCTACAGTCTAATGTTGCCAGCTGATAATGATGGAGCAACTGACATCACAAACTGTGTGCTCACTGGTGCTGGTAAAACACTAAACATTTATTGTCTTGTAAAAACAAACCTTGTGCTGACCATAACAAACTACACAAGTAGTAATGTTGTCCTTGTGAACCAAATACGTTGCTGGGAAACCAGAGGAAATCACAGTTTCCAGTGAGAAATAGCCAAGAACCCAACAAAGTAGTTCTTTAAACATCTCAGGTCTTCTGGTCCACATTGGTCCCAAAATAAAAGTTAGTTCCAGTGTGCAGGTTCACTTACCCCAAAACACTACAACCCCGAGATTCTTGGCTAAACAAAACAAGATGGTGACACGCTATGAGTTTAATTCCAGAACTGATTTCCCACCTTGCACTGCTTGCATCAACTGTAACGAATCTTTGCCACTGAAGGTGAAAATCTCGATGTTTGTTTTCTTTGCATATTTTCCTTTTGGTGACCGGTGGTTGCCATTGGTGACAGCGCGGCACATGTGCGCTCCGACCTCCATGGCGGTGATCTGACAACTGAAGTTCTGCAAGATAAATGCCAGATTCAGTAATTCTTCATTCATGCATTTCATTGTTTGCATTAAATCTCTACAGAAATTTTAAGATTGGCCCGTTTTTCAGGGTACAAACAAATTATCGATATTTATTGCTAATTAATCAAACTGGTGCAAATTACAGCCAAAATGTGTTAACAAAGTGCAATTTGTTAAAACTCCATCCTCAACTGATTTAGCTTATCGTAGATCTGGCTTGTTGATGTCCAAATATGCAGTGTGTGAATAGTCGCAGTCAATTTAATAAGCAAATGCCTATTTTTTTTAAATCGTTGAAATAATTTTAAAATATGTAATATTGTGAGTCTAAAAGATGTGACAAATGGCAAGTCAAAGTTGACACAAATATGTAATATTGTGAGTCTAAAAGATGTGACAAATGTCATGTCAAAGTTGACACAAATATGTAATATTGTGAGTCTAAAAGATATGACAAATGGCAAGTCAAAGTTGACATCAATATGTAATATTGTGAGTCTAAAAGACCTGACAACTGGCAAGTGAAAGGTACAAAGTCTGATCGTTATAAAGTATTATTGTAAAATCATGCTATAAAGTTTATATCAGAAATATTTTTACATTTTGACCCACACAAGTGTGTTTTAGTGAACTACCATTTTGTTTTATAATTTGACTGTTATTTATTTAATTCAAAAGTTTTGGACGAATGTCATGTTGAATGGCAAGGTCGATATTCATAAACAGATAATGGTCAAATTAAATTTGTTTAAATGTGCTTCACTAAAACACATTTGTACAGTGAAGATGTGAGAATATATGTTTATACTATGTAATATGATTTTACACTACCATTGATCAGACCTTGTATCTCTAAAGGACCAATATTCAAATTGCCTTGCTGCCCTACAAATCCTGGATGACTGAATTTAATCCCCCAGTTTTCCTTCATTTTATTTACAAACAAAATATGAAGAAGTCACAATAAACATGTTCTATATACGGACTTGGGATTTGTAAATATTTTATAAAAAAAAAATGTTGGCGTGATAATCCAAGTATATCCTCGACTCATTCAATCAGATCTATTTTTGGGGGGATTATTTGAATTTTTTACAATTCACAAATCCAGTTCTTCTATGTCCAAATATTCGTGGTTGGTCTAATCTTTTAAATGTGTGATTTTTTAAAAATCATTGAAAGAATTGACTTTAGTGATTAGATCTGGTAAGGCTCTAAATAGTGGATATCTAAAATGGTAAACACTGTGTGAGTCAATGCGAATCATGGGCGTGACTTCCATCTTCTCGCCAATCATATGACAAAGTTATGAAATTTCATCGTGATTTTTCAGCGATTCCATTTTCACTTTAATTAACGTTTGAGTAAACATTAAGTAATTTAATAGTTTGTCTCATGATTTCACAAACAAAATATACAACAGTTGCGCTAACGAGCTAGCATGTTGCAGTGGATAGTAGGTACATTTGATTTTTTTGCAAAATTAATTTGAAATAAGACTAGTGAAAACATTGAATTGAGGAGGGAACTTTAATCTAATTGAGGGGGGACCTTTAATTGAATTGAGGAACCTTTAAGATAATTGAGGGGGGACCTTTAAGAGAAATGAGGGGGACCTTTAAGAGAATTGAGGAGGGACCTTTAAGACAATTGAGGAGGGACTTTAGGAGAATTGAGGAGGGACCTTTAATCAAATTGAGAGGGGAACCTTTAATCTAATTGAGGAGGGACCTTTAAGATAATTGAGGGGGATCTTTAAGATAATTGAGGGGGATCTTTAAAGAGAACTGAGGGAGATCTTTAAGAGAATTGAGGACGGACCTTTAGGAGAACTGAGGGGATCTTTAAGAGAATTGAGGGACCTTTAAGAGAATTGAGGATGGACCGTTAAGAGAATTGAGGAGCAACCTTTAACTAACGCTGCCAATCTGTACAAACTCACGTGAATGTGAATTTATTCTTTACTCAACAAGAATTATTCAATATAATGGGTGAACTGTTTACTGCAATGATTCAATATAAACAAATTCCCTAAAGTGGGGTGTCTACCCGTTTGGGGAATCTTACCTGTCGAAGGTCATCTTTAACTGATTTGTTATTCATTGTTATTCTCTGGACGTTGATCTGGAGCGATTGTAGCGCCCTCTCTATGTCGTCACGGTCAATCTTTGACAGCAAAATGTCTTGTGCTGACAAACTCTGTAACGTAATCAGACTTCATTATTGACCTGCCGCAGCGTCATCTTTTTCAAAATGCGACCATCATATTTATTTATTTATCGACCTAACTAACATCAACAATCATCAAATAGAGTAGCTTTGTTCATGGATTCAGCAATTTTAATCAGCCACCTGTCAAGCTATGCAATACGGCCGCCCATCAATTACAGGCTGGGATTGAATTCCTGGCTATTATTCTGTGATACTATTGCAATCAGGGCTGTAAGCTAACACTGGCCCGGTGGCCAATGGCCTGTACTATCGCAATCAGTGCTGCAAGCTAACAATGGCCAGGTGGCCAATGGCCTGTACCATTGCAATCAGGGCTGCAAGCTAACACTGGCTCAGTGGCCAATGGCCGGTACTATCACAATCAGGGCTGAAAGCTAACACTGGCAAGGTGGACAATGGCCTGTACTATTGCAATCAGGGCTGAAAGCTAACACTGGCCTGGTGGCCAATGGCCTGTACTATTGCAATCAGGGCTGAAAGCTAACACTGGCCCGGTGGCCAATGACCGGTACTATCACAATCAGGGCTGAAAGCTAACACTGGCCCGGTGGCCAATGGCGTGTACTATTGCAATCAGGGCTGTAAGCTAACACCGGCCTGGTGGTTAATGGCCTGTACTAATGCAATCATGGCTGCAAGCTTAATGGCCTGTACTAATGCAATCATGGCTGCAAGCTAACACTGGCCCAGTGGCCAATGGCCTGTATTATTGCAATCAGGGCTGCAAGTTAACACTGGCCTGGTGGTCAATGACCTGTATTATTGCAATCAGGGCTGAAAGCTAACACTGGCCCAGTGGCCAATGACCTGTATTATTGCAATCAGGGCTGAAAGCTAACACTGGCCCAGTGGCCAATGACCTGTATTATTGCAATCGGGCTGCAAGCTAACACTGGCCCGGTGGCCAATGACCTGTATTATTGCAATCAGGGCTGCAAGCTAACACTGGCCCGGTGGCCAATGGCCCGTACTATTGCAATCAGGGCTGCAACCTAACACCAGCCTGGTGGCCAATGGCCTGTACTATTGCAATCAGGGCTGTAAGCTAACACTGGCCCGGTGGCCAATGACTTGTATTACTGCAATCAGGGCTGTAAGGTAACACTGGCCCGGTGGCCAATGACCTGTATTATTGTAATCAGTATTGCAAGCTAACACTGGCCTGGTGGCTAATGACCTGTATTCCTGCAATCAGGGCTGCAAGTTAACACTGGCCCGGTGGCCAATGACCTGTATTATTGTAATCAGGGCTGCAAGAAATGGATAAAATAAAATAAGTGTTTTTGGAAAAGCAGGTTGAAGGAGAGAAATAGGTACACATAAAATAGCGTCCTCTTTATGTCATCATGGTCAATCTTTGACAGCAAAATGTCTTGTCCTGACAAACTGTATAACGTAATCAGACTTCATGATTGACCTGCCACAGAGTCATCTTTTTCAAAATACGACCATCATATTTATTTTAGGATGGCCATAAAATTGTTAAGAGATGACTACGACTCGGTTTTAGTTTATTGATTGATTTGAAATCAAATAATTTTCAAAATACCTTGTAAGGATTACCATTAAAACATAAAATGTCACTAGCATGGGAACCACCCATTAAATAAACACAAACTCAATATGATGCAACTGTATAAGACGGCCAACAGCCCCACCTACTGGCTTGTCTAGTACTATTTTGCTGCATCAGATTCTGCGTCAAATAGTTCACTATAAAATTGTAATTTTCTAGATCCTAAAGATGCATTGACCTGTGCTGAGAACAACAACTGATCCATGCCAGTTCAAGCCAGTGCAAACCAGTTTAAACCAGCAGGTCTGCGCTTCACCACAACTACCTTTTCAATGGCTTGAGCTTCTTCCACCCATAGTGTCCTCTTCTGGCCAGTACTTGTCCACTGCCGGAGACGGTCAAGTTGTGACCTTAAGCTTTTCCCATTGGCTATTGCCTACAAAGTCATTGAAGTCATTTTGGATCAATATATCAAGGTGACAAATCATTTTATTGTTAGAACAGTGCACTAAAGGACAACTTGTTGACATTGCTTGACAAACAACACTAAACAAGACGAATAAGATGGATTTTGTTTAATACTAAACAGACAAGATATTGATAGGAATGTTATCTTCAAACTGAAGGTAGACGAACTAGAGGGCATGGGGTAATCTTAATAAAAGTACAGCATAAATTAGGAGTAAGAAAGTATTCCTTCTCATGGAATGGAACACGCTGCTTACTGATGATGTATCAATTTGGAAGTAGTGAGAATATATTTAAAAACATGATTAATCTGACAGCGTAAACAGGATATAAGTGTTAAATATCAATATGCAATTACACTTATACATTTGATACAAGTATTACTATAATCGCAGCAATTAATTATTATTACAATCTTAACCTAACAAATGCCCAATCAGAATTCATACCCGCCTGCCTTGCTGGCGCGCCTGTCACGGCTATTACCCTTTTGGTACCTTGCGTTATACCCAGGAAGATGGTTACCACTAGCGCCCCCAGGTGGCCAGTGTTGTGAACATGTCTGAAGAATGAGATTATACAAACCCATTGTGTACGAGTGGATAAGTTATTACCTTGTTAGTCTCTTGTATTTTATACACAGATGCTATTGATATTACAGTGAAACAATACATCAAATTATAGATTATTAATTTTATTTATTTATTGACCTAACATCAACAATCATCAAATAGAGTAGCTTCATTCACAGATTCAGCAATTTTAATTAACTACCTCCAAAGCTACGCAATACCGACGCCCATCAATTACGAGTTGGAACAGTTTTCCTGGCTCTTCACTATTCTGTGATACTATTGCAATCAGGGCTGCAAGCTAACACTGGCCCGGTGGCCAATGGCCCACAATCAGGGCTGCAAGCTAACACTGGCCCGGTGGCCAATGGCCCATACTATCGCAATCAGGGCCGCAAGCTAACACTGCCCCGGTAGCCAATGGCCGGTACTATTGCACTTGGGCCAGTTCTGTCTGTCAGGTCACCAGCCCATGTGGCTTTTGTATCCTCCAATATTGCAATTTTTAACACTTTTTATATTCATTCATAAAAAAGTTCAATAAATCTCATCCTGAGTTCTGATATAGCAACTGAACCACTCTGTTGATGACCGGATGAACGAAAACACGGCAGTTAGTAATGAAGAGGCATTGGTATGTCTGGGCTTGGGGCAAGTTGACTAGATGAGTGACACTTGAATAGAAAATATGAAACCAATTTACCTACAATACCTCGTAATTAACAAGACATGGATAAAATAAAACAGGTGTTTTGGGAAGAGCAGGTTGAAGGAGAGAAATAGGTACACCTAAAATAAATCCCAAATAGAAATGTCAATGGGAAAATGGAAGGAACAATTAAAGAAAGCCAAAGATAGTGGGAATATTTAAAGATCCACTTACGATCCTCCACAGAGTTCAACCGAGTGCTGTAGGCCGAGTTCACTTTTTGGATCCGTCAGCAGTTCGTTGACAGGGACACCGAGCGAAACCATACAGACGGAGGTCGGACAAACCTATGGGGGAGAGATGGTTATATTAGTGTTGTTCCGATTAATCGATTTAGTCGATGATTGACGGGTTCTTCCTTTTGATCAGTGAGTTGATCACAATCTTGTATGATAGATCAGCTTTGATTATATTCATTCTGAATGTCATTCCCCATCGATCCATGACTTATTTGTCAGAGAATCAAAGAGACTGTGACAAGAGAGTGAACAAACATTGCAGGAAGATAGAAAACTTCTGATTGGCTATTCTGCCCCTTTCTCCTGGTTACTGACCAATAAAAGCCTCCGTATTATTAACCAGTGACATTTATCAAATATATTGATTAACTGTTATGATCAATTATTAATTGGTTAGATAATCCAATGATTGATGATATTTACCAATTCCCATCATAGTATACATCCATATGATTCCTACAAGTCCGCGGGATGTATAGAAAACCTTAAGAAAGTTTGGGAAGTCCTCAAGAAGTGTGGGAAGCCTTGGGAAGTGTGGGAAACCTTAGAAAAGTTTGGGAAGTCCTCAAGAAGTGTGGGAAGCCTTAGGAAGTGTGGGAAACCTTAGATAAGTTTGGGAAGTCCTCAAGAAGTGTGGGAAGCCGGACCAGGGTGACCACTGAGTAGGGTGACCACTGATCAGCCCCAGGACACTATTTAACAACAACCAACAACAGCCCCAGGACACTATTGAACAACAACCAACAACAGCTCCAGGACACTACTGAACAACAACCAACAACAGCTCCAGGACACTACTGAACAACAACCAACAACAGCCCCCGGACACTGTACACAAATCAATACCAGCCACAGGACAACAGCCGTACATGAACTAGTCTCACCCCTTTATAAAGGGAGTAAGTAAAGGGATCACAGCTGGGATGGTGCAGCCATACATGAACTAGTCTCACCCCTTTATAAAGGGAGCAAGGAAAGAGATAACAGCTGGGATGGTGCAGCCGTACATGAACTAGTCTCGCCCCTTTATAAAGGGAGCAAGGAAAGAGATAACAGCTGGGATGGTGCAGCCATACATAAACTAGTCTCACCCCTTTATGAAGGGAGCAAGGAAAGAGATAACAGCTGGGATGGTGCAGCCGTACATGAACTAGTCCCGCCCCTTTATAAAGGGAGCAAGGAAAGAGATAACAGCTGGGATGGTGCAGCCGTACATGAACCAGTCCCACCCCTTTATAAAGGGAGCAAGGAAAGAGATAACAACTGGGGTGGTGCAGCCATACATCAACTAGTCTCACCCCTTTATAAAGGGAGTAAGGAAAGAGATAACAGCTGGGGTGGTGCAGCATTACATAAACTAGTCTCACTCCTTTATCAAGGGAATAAGGAAATGGATAACAGCTGGGGTGGTGCAGTAGTACATCAACTAGTCTCACTCCTATATAAAGGGAGTAAGGAGAGATAACAGCTGGGGTGGTGCAGTAGTACATAAACTAGTCTCACTCCTTTATAAAGGGAGTAAGGAAAGGAATAACAGCTGGGGTAGTGCAGTAGTACATTAACTAGTCTCACTCCTTTATAAAGGGAGTAAGTAAAGAGATAACAGCTGGGGTGGTGCAGCCGTACATGCACTAGTCACACCCCTTTATAAAGGGAGTAAGGAAAGAGATAATAGCTGGGGTGGCGCAGCCGTACATGAACTAGTCTCACTCCTTTATCAAGGGAGTAAGGAAAGAGATAACAGCTGGGATGATGCAGTAGTACATGAACTAGTCTCACTCCTTTATAAAGGGAGTAAGGAAAGAGATAACAGCTGGGGTGTTGCAGTAGTACATAAACTAGTCTCACACCTTTATAAAGGGAGTAAGTAAAGAGATAACAGCTGGGGTGGTGCAGCCGTACATGAACTAGTCTCACCCCTTTATAAAGGGAGTAAGGAAAGAGATAACAGCTGGGGTGGTGCAGCCGTACGTGAACTAGTCACACCCCTTTATAAAGGGAGTAAGGAAAGAGATAATAGCTGGGGTGGTGCAGCCGTACATGAACTAGCCTCACCCCTTTATAAAGGGAGTAAGGAAAGAGATAACAGCTGGGGTAGTGCAGTAGTACATGAACTAGTCTCACTCCTTTATAAAGGGAGTAAGGAAAGAGATAACAGCTGGGGTGTTGCAGTAGTACATGAACTAGTCTCACTCCTTTATAAAGGGAGTAAGGAAAGAGATAACAGCTGGGGTGGTGCAGCCGTACATAAACTAGTCTCACTCCTTTATAAAGGGAGTAAGGAAAGAGATAACAGTTGGGGTGGTGCAGCCGTACATGAACTAGTCTTACTCCTTTATAAAGGGAGTAAGGAAAGAGATAACAGCTGGGGTGGTGCAGCCGTACATGAACTAGTCTCACTCCTTTATAAAGGGAGTAAGTAAAGAGATAACAGTTGGGGTGGTGCAGCCGTACATGAACTAGTCACACCCCTTTATAAAGGGAGTAAGGAAAGAGATAATAGCTGGGGTGGTGCAGCCGTACATGAACTAGTCTCACTCCTTTATCAAGGGAGTAAGGAAAGAGATAACAGCTGGGATGATGCAGTAGTACATGAACTAGTCTCACTCCTTTATAAAGGGAGTAAGGAAAGAGATAACAGCTGGGGTGTTGCAGTAGTACATGAACTAGTCTCACTCCTTTATAAAGGGAGTAAGGAAAGAGATAACAGCTGGGGTGGTGCAGCCGTACATAAACTAGTCTCACTCCTTTATAAAGGGAGTAAGGAAAGAGATAACAGCTGGGGTGGTGCAGCCGTACATGAACTAGTCTCACTCCTTTATAAAGGGAGTAAGGAAAGAGATAACAGCTGGGGTGGTGCAGCCGTACATGAACTAGTCTCACTCCTTTATAAAGGGAGTAAGGAAAGAGATAACAGTTGGGGTGGTGCAGCCGTACATGAACTAGTCTTACTCCTTTATAAAGGGAGTAAGGAAAGAGATAACAGCTGGGGTGGTGCAGCCGTACATGAACTAGTCTCACTCCTTTATAAAGGGAGTAAGGAAAGAGATAACAGTTGGGGTGGTGCAGCCGTACATGAACTAGTCTTACTCCTTTATAAAGGGAGTAAGGAAAGAGATAACAGCTGGGGTGGTGCAGCCGTACATGAACTAGTCTCACTCCTTTATAAAGGGAGTAAGGAAAGAGATAACAGCTGGGGTGGTGCAGCCATACATGAACTAGTCTCACTCCTTTATAAAGGGAGTAAGTAAAGAGATAACAGCTGGGGTGGTGCAGCAGTACATAAACTAGTCTCACCCCATTATAAAGGAAGTAAGGAAAGGGATAACAGCTGGGATGGTGCAGTAGTACATCAATTAGTCTCACTCCTTTATCAAGGGAATAAGAAAAGGGATAACAGCTGGGGTGGTGCAGTAGTACATCAACTATGAACTAGTCTCACCCCTTTATATAGGACGCAACGAGTAAGCACACAGTATCTTGATGGAAACATATAGTGGTTGAGTACTTTTAGACTGTTGACTATCCCTCGAATTCCTTGGTGTTGAGACCAAGACCTCGGTCCTCAGTCAGGTCCTGGAGGATGTGGACTGGCACATGGACCCCCAAACCGTCCCCTCTCCAGTTCTAGGATCTGATCCCCTGGAACAGAAGGACCATCACCTGGTTACTACACCTGCCACTATGTGACACCACACATGCACAGTAGTATTGCCATTGTCCAGTGAGTGGCACTACGTATATACTAATACTGTCATTGTCCACCAGGCGGCACTACATAGTATCAACTGACAATCTGACCGTTCTGTTTAATTTGAATGTTTCGCCTGAAATATCATGTCTACATTGCATGCTGAATGGCAAGTTTAATATTCAGACATATATATTTTTTTATTTTATGACTTTCAAAAGCCACTTTCAAGACAAGATCAAATGTGTTTTCAAGCCTTTATAAATTTAAGATTCCACACACGCCAACATACGTACCAGTGAGACAGGAAACAGGCCCATATTTGTTGAGGGCCTTCGCAAGGGCCTTGTTACCCTCTCCTGTAACCTGCAAGTAGCGATCCTCTTCTTCGTCTATAATCATCTGTGTCTGTAACACAACCTCTCACCTTTACAAACAAGCTTCGAGTTGATTTCAGGGTTTACAAGTAACACACACAAAGTAATAGGCATAGTTCTGTATTTTATGTATTTTTTACATTACAAGTATTTTATAAACATTACCTATTAAATAACTCAATTTGGCAAATGTTTAAAAAGTTGGATAACTGTCATTAATTTATAAACACATTTCATACGCATAACACGTTGAACATTTCAACTTGTGTAGTATATAAGCGAGTTTATTTGATGCAAACCAAAAATCTAGTTGTATCATCCTCAGTTGAGTCAGTGGATGTGATAGTGATTTGAAATATAAATAGTGCCTGCGGTATCCACCTGGGGTTGACTTACGTAGAAACCGCCGGGGATACGGGGATGACTGAACATTACTAACTTTTCAAAAGCAACAGGTTATCTACATCACTATTATTGTTTGTTGTTATTGTTGTTGTCGTTACTGTTGTCGTTGTCCTTGATGTTGTCGTTGCTGTTGTTTTTTATTACAAACATCTGCAGGATTCCTCTATACTTCTGGGAACGCTTCACCCTGAAACACAACATTTGCAGCTTTAAGGGCCGCTAGACCTGAAGAGAAGAGGAAAGGTAACACTTGGAAATATAAGAGTACATATTTTAGATCATTGACAGTCAGAAACATGACATGTCTAACCAGTTGCACGCACCCACACGCGCACGCATACACATATAATTATGTAGTTTCCAAAGTTCATGCAAACATTAATTTACCCATCCATGCATGTGATTTCACATAAGATCTTGAAATTTTTTACAGCTGATTCTATCATGTGCAGTATTTGGAATCAAACGAATAAAACAAGGCTTTCATGTGACCGACCACTGAGAAGCGCCACCTGCCTGTCGGTGTCAGTAACAAACACAATGGCACGGTTTGAATCACAGTCATTTTGTTAAACTTACCAACTGTCACATGGTAAGGAAGTTTGAAATGTACACGGATGAGACTGTAACGGTAAAAGTCGTAGGTGCCTTCTGCCTGATGTCAATGCCAGGGGAAGTCAGGGGTCACCTCAAAACACTGATGTATGACACTGCACAACATTGGTTTTGTTGGGGGGTTAGCATTTGCTTTGTTGGAAGTTAGGAGTTGTTTGGTTGGGGGTCAGCAGTTGTTTTGTTGGGGTTAGCAGTTGTTTTGTTGGGGGTAGCAGTTGTTTTGTTGGGGGTTAGAAGTTGTTTTGTTGGGGGTTAGCAGTTGTTTTGTTGGGGGTTAGAAGTTGTTTTGTTGGGGGTCAGCAGTTGTTTTGTTGGGGGTTAGCAGTTGTTTTGTTGGGGAGTAACAGTTGTTTTGTTGGGGGGTTAGCAGTTGTTTTGTTGGGTGGGTTAGCAATTGTTTCACTTAGCGCTGTACATTGATGTTTTAAACACATCAATATAAGATAACGAATTATTTTTTAAAAGCGCACATCGGGCAGTCCTGTGCTGATGGCTGAGTATGAAGGGTATGTGAAGGCAACAGCACGAACTGACGAGGAAACTTTCACAGGGTAGTTAAAGTTTGATGGAGTGGCAGACTGAGGGGAAAGGACAATGTTGTGATGTACATTTCTGTTCTGAGATCATCCCCAAAAGACTCCACCCAGGCGGTATATGTGTAACCTGTAGAGGACTTGATGCCTTACTGCAGGCCTCCAGGGAAACGACTGTTGTACACTGTTATGGATGCAATGATATTAATGGAAACAAATAGCAGACATTAAGGGGTGATATCTGATTGGGTATAGGGAACCAGAATTGTAATCACTATCTGGTATATAGAAACCCCGCCCCCAAATGATTCACAGTTGTGCCAGTATCTAGAGCCTCTGTATCAGCTGATGACATTTCATAGCATGCTCAGCAGTTCTAGCTTTGTTGACATTTCACAGCATGCTCAACTGTTCTAGCTTTGATGACATTTCATAGCATGCTCAGCAGTTCTAGCTTTGATGACATTTCATAGCATGCTCAGCAGTTCTAGCTTTGTTGACATTTCACAGCATGCTCAACTGTTCTAGCTTTGATGACATTTCATAGCATGCTCAGCAGTTCTAGCTTTGTTGACATTTCATAGCATGCTCAGCAGTTCTAGCTTTGTTGACATTTCACAGCATGCTCAGCTGTTCTAGCTTTGTTGACATTTCACAGCATGCTCAGCTGTTCTTGCTTTGTTGACATTTCATAGCATGTTCAACTGTTCTAGCTTTGTTGACATTTCACAGCTTGAGTCAGCTGTTCTAGGTTTGTTGACATTTCACAGCATGCTCAACTGTTCTTGCTTTGTTGACATTTCATAGCATGCTCAGCTGTTCTTGCTTTGTTGACATTTCATAGCATGCTCAGCTGTTCTAGCTTTGTTGACATTTCACAGCATGAGTCAGCTGTTCTAGCTTTGTTGACATTTCACAGCATGCTCAGCTGTTCTAGGTTTGTTGACATTTCACAGCATGCTCAGCTGTTCTAGGTTTGTTGACATTTCATAGCATGCTCAGCTGTTCTAGCTTTGTTGACATTTCACAGCATGCTCAGCTGTTCTAGGTTTGTTGACATTTCACAGCATGCTCAGCTGTTCTAGGTTTGTTGACATTTCATAGCATGCTCAGCTGTTCTAGCTTTGTTGACATTTCACAGCATGCTCAGCTGTTCTACCTTTGTTGACATTTCATAGCATGCTCAGCTGTTCTACCTTTGTTGACATTTCACAGCATGCTCAGCTGTTCTAACTTTGTTGACATTTCATAGCATGCTCAGCTGTTCTAGCTTTGTTGACATTTCACAGCATGCTCAGCTGTTCTACCTTTGTTGACATTTCATAGCATGCTCAGCTGTTCTACCTTTGTTGACATTTCACAGCATGCTCAGCTGTTCTAACTTTGTTGACATTTCACAGCATGCTCAGCTGTTCTACCTTTGTTGACATTTCACAGCATGCTCAGCTGTTCTAGCTTTGTTGACATTTCACAGCATGCTCAGCTGTTCTAGCTTTGTTGACATTTCACAGCATGAGTCAGCTGTTCTAGCTTTGTTGACATTTCACAGCATGCTCAGCTGTTCTAGGTTTGTTGACATTTCACAGCATGCTCAGCTGTTCTAGGTTTGTTGACATTTCATAGCATGCTCAGCTGTTCTTGCTTTGTTTACATTTCGTAGCATGCTCAGCTGTTCTAGCTTTGTTGACATTTCACAGCATGAGTCAGCTGTTCTAGCTTTGTTGACATTTCATAGCATGCTCAGCTGTTCTAGCTTTGTTGACATTTCATAGCATGCTCAGCCGTTGTAGGTTTGTTGACATTTCACAGCATTTCACAACCTAGATGGGCCGTTGACCCATTTTTACAATCTAGATGGGCTAATGGCCCACTTCTAGAACCTAGACGGGCCAATGGCCCACTTGGCAAACATCCTAGATTGAACCCTGCTGAGACGACTCAAATTTAAAAGAAAGTCACTGCTGAGATTCCTACCCAATCTGTAGCCAGATGTCTCTGCATTCTTGCTCAGGCTTAAATCCTGCTGCTTGATTTCCGCCAAAGTAGGTCACATACAGGTGGCGCTGAGGTAGTCCATAAATGTTGGTGAGCAGATCCCACGCCATTGTACAGGCTTCTTTCTATATGCGAAAAATAGTCACAATATTAATTTATTGATGAAAGAAAATTTTACTTATGCCCAAACAATAATGGCCTTAAGTATATTTAAGGCACTGGCCGTGGTGCTTCACATGATTCAAACATTTGATATTTTCAAATTTGGTGATATAAACCTCAGAATAGAGTGTTAGATAGAATTCAGACATTAATTAATAAAAAAAACATCACAAATGTGATGCTTGAAATATGCTGGAGACATGGAACGCTATCAAACCTCTCTGGGTCACTTTGTTCTATTTTGTAAAATCAAAGACCTGGACTTAGTTCTGATGTAAATATGGTAATTTACCCCGCTTCAAAGGCCTTGGAGATTAGCAGAAAAATAATGTTTGCCCACAAGTATCATATTCCCTCAATTTAATGACATGCAAATTATACTTTATTTAAAATTGAACATCTGTAATAAAAATTAATAGGAAACAATTTACTCATAAAATGGCACACAGAAAATAGTGTTTTAATGTTTTAAAGTAAGTTTCATACACGATAATGGTTTTGTCTATGGCGCCAAACAGATAACACTGATAGTCAGTGTTTTGTCTATGGCGCCAAACAGATGACACTGATAGTCAGTGTTTCGTCTATGGCGCCAAACAGATAACACTGATAGTCGGTGTTTTGTCTATGGGGCGAAACATATAACACTGATAGTCAGTGTTTTGTCTATGGCGCCAAACAGATAACACTGATAGCCAGTGTTTTGTCTATGACACCAAACAGATAACACTGATAGTCAGTGTTTTGTCTATGACACCAAACAGATAACACTGATGGTCAGTGTTTTGTCTATGGCACCAAAGAAATAACACTGATGGTCAGTGTTTTGTCTATGGCGCCAAACAGATAACACTGATGGTCAGTGTTTTGTCTATGGCGCCAAACAGATAACACTGATGGTCAGTGTTTTGTCTATGGCGCCAAACAGATAACACTGATGGTCAGTGTTTTGTCTATGGCGCCAAACAGATGACACTGATGGTCAGTGTTTTGTCTATGGCGCCAAACAGATGACACTGATAGTCAGTGTTTTGTCTATGGCGCCAAACAGATGACACTGATAGTCAGTGTTTTGTCTAAGGCGCCAAACAGATGACACTGACAGTCAGTGTTTCGTCTATGGCACCAAACAGATGACACTGATAGTCAGTGTTTTGTCTATGGCACCAAACAGATGACATTGATAGTCAGTGTTTCGTCTATGCGCCAAACAGATGACACTGATAGTCAGTGTTTTGTCTATGACGCCAAACAGATTACACTGATAGTCAGTGTTTCGTCTATGGCACCAAACAGATGACACTGATAGTCAGTGTTTCGTCTATGGCGCCAAACAGATGACACTGATAGTCAGTGTTTCGTCTATGGCGCCAAACAGATGACACTGATAGTCAGTGTTTCGTCTATGGCGCCAAACAGATGACACTGATAGTCAGTGTTTCGTCTATGGCACCAAACAGATGACACTGATAGTCAGTGTTTCGTCTATGGCGCCAAACAGATGACACTGATAGTCAGTGTTTCGTCTATGGCACCAAACAGATAACATTGATAGTCAGTGTTTTCACAATGTGACCAATACAAATTAACTGCACGAACCGTGAAACAGTCTCCAAATGACCAGTTTCCCAGCATCTTAAAGAAAGTGTGATGGTACAGGTCATTGCTCACATCGTCAAGGTCATTGTGTTTACCTCAAACACAGATACACTTCTGACTGTTGATGACACGTCGGTATGACACCATGTCACTTTGTGGGTCGACAGTGCCCAGAAACAAGGGCTTGAACTACAAGAAAAGAATTACACAATGTACGTAACTCAAACACTGTAGTCATGGCAACTGTGTAACTGATTCAAAACAATATGATGGATAATGCAGTTTATTGCATTGTATCAACAGTTTGGAACTAACGCTGAACAACATTCACTGTTGGCTTAGAAAGTGACTGTTGTATTGTGAACACCCCCTAATTAATTTCAACTGCCCACATACACATGATAAAAAAACTATATGTATGCATTGCAAACATTAATACAAATTAAGAGCTACACCCCTAAGAGATATATAAATTGGCTGCCATATAAATATTTAGCTTCTTTCTGCACAATAATGAGTGTTAACCAGCCACACTAACACTACTGCAAGACATGAATTCAGTGGACCACGAGTGTTAAACAACCCATACTTAGCAGTGATTTTAATGATTTAGTATTATTAACAACAAAGACCTCTGGGATAGAACGCACCAAGCCCAAATAGAGATAGAGATCCTTAAGAGGAGATGGGGATAACTTGGCCACACCTTGAGAAAGACAAGCACAAACATAACCAGACAGGTCCTGACGTGGAACCCCTAAGGCAAGAGAAAGAGGGGGATACCAAAAAACACCTGGCGACGTGACCTCGAGGCAGACATTAAGCAAACAGGGAATGGCTGGCAACAACTGGAGAGGATTGCCCAAGACATGAGGCGCTGGAGAAATGTTGTGGATGGCCTATGCTCCAATTGTTTATTAATGTTTAGACATTTTTGAAAGGTAGCACTACAAAAGCCAAATACCGCAATTTTCTGTATAATGTGTATTTTTCTCTTTGTGTGTTACTTAAAAAGTCTAGGTGTACATGATAACATGCAAGGCTAAAAAATGTT
This sequence comes from Lamellibrachia satsuma, assembly GCA_033239005.1. NCBI lineage: Eukaryota > Metazoa > Annelida > Polychaeta > Sabellida > Siboglinidae > Lamellibrachia > Lamellibrachia satsuma. The sequence continues at coordinate 49,086 of BSQZ01000019.1, forward strand.
GTCGGACCAAATTCCATGTATCTGAGTCATTCTAACTGAACAGGTTTCTCTACCTGATGCATTCCTGCATTGATGAAGAAAAGTCCCCTCATCCTTTTTTGGAACAACTGTTTATCAATGTTTAAATTTTGTTAAAGGTAGCTACTTGGACCAAAAAGGTGCACCAGGCCAAGGGACTCTCTAAACTGTGCTTCAACCAAATTGTTGGAATTGGGGAAATCAGGGGTTGATGCTAAAAAGTGGGGGTGAGTATTATACATGGTGATATAGAAATTCTGTCAGATTTTAACAAAACGTTAGGGTATTATACTTGGGGGTGTATTATACATGGAAAATTATGGTATCCAAGTCATTCCAAATGAACAGATTTCTCTACCTGATTCACTCCTGCATCGATGAAGTAAGTCCCCTCATCCTTTTTTGGAATGACAGAAGAAGACGGCACAAAAAGGTGATCGCGACACTGAGTCTTATGTGATGTCCACGTCTGATTGGCTGCGAGAGTGAAGGTGGCATCTTACTGAAAAGATACTTAGACGATTAAAGTATTATTTAGAAGCTAACATGGTGTTGGATTTCCCAGAAAATTAATCCTTATAACATTCAACATTAATCAGACATGATACTTGTTATTAATTAAGCATCAAAAATGCTATGCAAAGCTAAATGACAATTGTGAATTCTGACAAAGACTGATTTCTAAAATGTAAACTTCTACTTCGCAGAGTCCATAAGTCAGGATATTTATGCTAGTGGTGGTTTACAGAATGAGACCACCAGCTCTGTGAGTCCACTGCAGGGTTTTTCCATTTCCCAGTATGAGGTCTTTTACTTCCCCGGGCGTAGACACCAGATAGAACGGACCAACGGGTTTTACTGTCTCCTCCGAAAGTCATAGGCAAAGTGGGGTGAACGAAGTTGCCCAAGCTTCGAAACAGCAGTAGGTGGTTTTGAACCCTGGTCCCTTCGACCGAAAAGTCCGATGCTCTACCACTCGAACACCGCGCCTCGGTAAAGTCACCATATCAGTCCACATGCAAACAATCCTAATATTTGAAAGCCTCTCCTTCATACAAGTTTGTTAAGTATTATTTCTCAATAAATATAAATTACCACGTTGCAATTATTTTCTCAAATGTAGACTGGGCATGTAGAACAAAAACTACCAAGATTATTTATTTGGGGGGTTCAATATTTTTTTTAATTTATATACCTTGTACACATGTACTCCTAAAGGTTTTTTTGTGAATAAAAACATGTATATTAAGTTTCAACTTAATGAGAACCCATATTGTGTTGTTTAAAATGACCCTAGACTGGGTTCTAACTATTGACCCCCATGGGCCTGGCATGGGCATTGAACTTACCCTGTATAGGGGACTATAGCCTTCGGTCGTTCCAGGCCCAAAGACGAGTTTGGGTGTGGTTGTCGCCATAGCAACCCCAGTCCACTTCTGGGCAGCGTCATTGTAAGTCTACCCAGAAATAAGTCAAATAGTTGTAAATGTAAGTCGTACACACACAACTGGTACAACAGCCAATTAGATAGGGCCGTGATAACAAGTTAACATATTATCGCCTATTCGCAGGTTTTTTTTTTCGTTTGCTACATAGCTTTATCTTTAAGATTTCGCAAAAAAAAACTTTCCCGTCGTTTCCGTTACGTTCAATACCTAACATCCAGCACGTCCAAATATGGTGTCATAGTGACATTCAACCGTCTCGCTTCGCATAACAAGATGCGAAAGCCAGGCGAAACATCTCACGTTTTCTGCCAATGAACCGTGTGTTTACCAACTCGTCCTAGTATCAACTCACGAAACGAAGCCAACATTTCCACCCCTACACTCCAACACAATACAATAAAATAACAATACCATATATACAAGTGGACATGGGAAATGGATAATTTGAGGTAAAACCGAGTCAATAATGGTGATTCTGGCACATCCAAGCATTAATGTCACAAGCAACACTGAACTGAACCCTAAAAATACACATCTTGATTGACAGTGGCTTCCAATACGAATGCTGTGTTATCTTACATACATAAAGGACACGATTCATGCCAATGCAGAGCCACTCACGCCGAATCTGTTTTCTAGTCGATGTAACAAAATAAAGTGATCGATTTTGTCAAAAGCAGCATTTTTGGCATATGGCAAATAATCATGAGAATCTTTTAGGTATGTAACTGTTCATTTAAAATTATGTCAGCCACTTATGGACATACGTATACCACATGTAATCTTAACTGATGAGTCCTGTACACTATGGTGACAAATTATGTCAGCCACTCTTGGATATACACATACCACATGTAATCTTAACTGATGAGCCTTGTACACTATGGCGACAAATTGTATTGTTATAGCATATTTAAAACACCAAAAGAAACACAAACTCCATACATTTGACAAACATCTTGTTGACATTCGACATACTCCTCATCACTATTCTGGGTTGTCTATTGCAAGAGCCTTGGCAAACAATTATCAACACATTTAAATGTTCGTGTCTTTCAGAAGAGACACCAAAGTCTTTGATCCTTTCTACCCGGTGTTTATGCTGGGGTGTGGACAAAATGGTTGACGTCCGATTGGACCAATGATCAACATTTGATTGGAGCAATGATCAACAACGTCTGACTGGACTAAAAATTGGACTGGCACGCACACATATTTGCCTTCCACATTTCCCACAAAGTAAGGAAACAGCTCTGGCATTTATAGATCCTACTTTTTTACATGTGTCTTATTTCGCTGATTTTACTGCCCATGCACGTATAGGAGATTTTGCTACAGCTTCCCTCCTAAAGACACTTATGGAGCGACTGACCCTTTTTGACCGACTCTTTTTTACAAGCACCGACTGGTTGGACAAGTGATCAACATCTGACTGGCCAATGATCAGCAATGTCTGACTAACCCAAATAACTGACGTCTGATTGGACCAATGATTGATGTATGACTGGACTAATGAACGACATCTGATTGGACCAATGATCAACATATCATTGGACCAATTATCGTTGTATGATTGGATCAATGATCAAATCTGATTGGACTAATGATCAACATCTGATTGGACCAATGATCGACGTCTGATTGGAACATTGATCAATGTCTGATTGGGCCAATGATCGACATCTGGTGTTCGTCTGACTAGACCAATTCAACATGACTGGACCAGTGATAGACGTCTGATTTGACCAATGATTGATATCTGTTTGGACCAATGATCAATGCCCAATTGGTCCAATCTTAGTATTATGTACGGAGATACAATCATATAGTGAAAAACTGCACACATACACACTGGCACACACACATATTTGAGTTCAGCTGTCCTTAGCCTGGTAGACAACTTGATCTGCTTTGCCTTCTACATTTCCCACAAAGTGAGGAAAACAGCTCTGGCTTTTTTAGATCCTAGCTTTTACAACTTCTTACGTGCCTCTTATGTCGCTCATATTATTGTCCATATGTGTGAAGGGATTCTTCAAAATTTCCCCTCCTGATGGGACTTATGGAGTAACCGACCCTATTTGACAAGGACTTCAGCCTAACTCATTGCCATTTTGTGAACAAATACCGGTACACTTTCTGCTATTTTGGAACTTGAAAAATTGCCATTTTATGTTTTGCCATTCAACAGTATTGTCTTCGTTGTGTTGATTAGGGATGGACAAAACATGCTGTGTACACAGTAAATCAGCGTTTCTCAACCGGGGGTCCTCAGCCCATGGGGGGACGCAGAGAGCTATAGATGATTTACTAACCCTATAGAAGGAAACCCTGAAATTATTATTTGTAAGTTATTTGTAATTAATTCGAAGAATAAAAGGCCACTGTATTGTAACAGCCTGCACCTTGTCATTTTGGAGGGAACATTTGAGTTATGGATGTTTATGAGTATAGATTTATGGGCAAGTTTGCATAAATTTAAATATTTTGAGTTTTAGAGAGAAAACGTTGTACTAATGTACAGGCTGTGTATTGAAACACAGAGAAAAAGGTATTTAAAAATAAAGATTTTTTTAATTCAACAACAAATTGCCAAGACTATAAACGTGTCTGTATTTGACTAAAATGGTGGCTATTTTTGTTGCCAGGGATGGCATAAAAAAGTGAACATATTCTTTGTTCAGCAAGACCTATTCAACATAATAACAGATATTACTTAAACTATTCACACACTACATATTTGGACATCAATGAAGTGCATTATCGAAAGGCTAAGTCAGTTAAGGATGGAGTTTTATGTATACATTACATGCAAATACATCTATGACTTCAATAACCCATTAGTTTGCCCAGGTGTTTCCTACAAAGTAAGGCACGGTGGCTTATAGATTATAACACCAGACCCTCAATCGAGAACCCGGGTTTGAATCTTCTTGGTGCCGTTTCGAAGATTGGGCAACTTTGATTACTCCACTTTGCTTCAATTTACTCAGCTGTAAATGAGGAGTACCTGACTGCATATGTGAACGGAGGATATATGAACCTGCAATAACTGCAATGTGGCTGAAAGCTTCCCAGAGAAGTCGAACTGGCGTTGGAATGAATAGGTCTGCCGGGGGGAGAAGTGTAAAGGAACAGGTCTGCCGGGGGGTGAAGTGTAAAGGAACAGGTCTGCCGGGGGGTGAAGTGTAAAGGAACAGGTCTGCCGGGGGGAGAAGTGTAAAGGAACAGGTCTGCCGGGGGGAGAAGTGCAAATGACTATGATACCACCATGTCCCAGTACCTCCCGAGATAGTTACCCCCCTTACCATCCCTACATCCCATGGTGACATTCTCCCATGACTATGATACCACCATGTCCCAGTACCTCCCGAGATGGTTACCCCCTTACCATCCCTACACCCCATGGTGGCATTCTCCCATGACTACGATACCCAAAAAAGGCAACAGACAGCATCTTTTCCCAGTCAGAAACACCCAGTTAAAAAAACAATTGTAGGCTACCAGTTAAGGCCATACTCCCTGGTTGTTTAACAGGATGTCCACAAAGAGCCATTCATCAGTTAACCCATCAGTTAGCCATGGGATGCCTTTAATGCAGTCAGCAGACCATGCCACTGGGCACTGACTGACAGTGCTAAGAACTGCCAGTTGAGTCTTCCTCTCTTGAAGTAACGTGACTCAAGTCAGACTGCCTGCAGCCCTACACCAGTATAAGTATAATCTGGTGCTAGCAGTCTGACTAAAAAGTACAAAGGGTATTTTGAGATTGTTATAAATTGGCATGTACTAACCCTCTCAACAACCAGTAGTCTAAGAGCAGAAAACATAAATTACAAACTTCCAATATAAACAAATTACAAGTTGCAACACAGCCTTTGTACACCAAAAGAAGACAAACTGAACTGAAGTATCAGCATGTAAATTGGTCTTGTGGTCTTTATTCAAAACAAGTACAAACACACTTTATTCAAATTGCCACACATCCCCTATGTTCCAATTTGGACAAATCTTCCCAGGTCTACCCTTTCAAATTATGTTTTTTTAGGGGGGGTAATGTTTAGTAACTAGTACTCTAACTACTAATATTGATTTAATGGGAATAATTATTGTATCAAAATATGTGGTTTATTAATTTTTAATTGCAGTTAACAAAAACTTATTTTATGAGTCATACCATGTCTGTCTGTTTGTAAAAGGGGTTCGTAAAAGGTAACCGTATGTTTGGGAATGGAAATGTCATAAAAAAGGAGTCGTACTTTTACTCGTACTCATGAGAATGTACTCGTACTCAGCTTTTAGCAATGTATTCGTACTCATACTCACCCATCACCAATGTACTCGTACTCGTACTTGTACTCATGAAAATGTACTTGGCCCCAGGTGTGGTTCAACTGTTATTTCAACCTGTCGTTAAGTTAACCAATCATTATTTCAACTTGTTGATAAGTTAACCAATTGTTAATTCAACCTATTGTTATGTTAATTGTTATTTCAACCTGTCATTACCAGCCTATAAATTAATCACTCATTGATATAGAAATGAGGAATTAAATTAACAAGTCAAATTACCCAGTCATGTGACATGCAGGTATACAAGGTCGTTGACCCCAACGCGACCTCTCTGACCCCGGAGATGATGACCCTCCTGAAGAGCAGGGCAGAACAACTGGAGGAGCGAGGGTGTAAGAGCTACCAGCTCGTTGAGTGCCCCCAGGTTCTCCAGCTTGACGTCAGTGAGATTGACGCCCGCATTGAGAGACTTCATCAGTGCGGCATTAAACAAGTCTCGGCACCACTGATTGAACTAGCAAAACTCACCAGTCCAAGCAAGCTGGCCAACAAGGTAATAATCAGTCGCATATTTAGGGGGGGGGGGCAGGATTCTAGCAAGCATTGGAAAAATATTGGGGGGCCAAACTATGCACTAGCCCCCAACCAAAATATTGTAATGGCCCGACCCCCAGACCCCTTCCCCCAGATACGCCGCTTATTATCAGTTAACGATGCGACTGTTTGACCTACATAACTGTTTGACCTGCATAACTGTTTGACCCACGTAACTGTTTGACCAACGTAACTGTTTGACCTTCACAACTTGACCTGCAGGTGGCCGAGTACAAACAAGAGAAGACAGATGGTCACGTGAGTGTTGCAGACTTCTGGCTCAAGAAGTTCCAGTGTGGCGAGGAGGCCATAGTCGATTCGGTGGGCCGCAATCCACGTCTTTTCCGCAGCGACATCAAAGCGATGTGCGAGAAAGTCGACATCCTGCTGCGATATGGTGCGACCCTTGATGATGTGCGTGCGCACAGTCATGTTCTCAAGAACCGCACCGTGGCGATCATCGAGACTCGAGCACGCGAGCTCAGTCGTCTGTGTGCCCCGCCGCTGTCTGTTGCGTGGATCGCTCAATCCGAATACATCTACCAGGAAATCCTCCACAATTACTCAACGGCGGAAGACGAGCAAGCCGATAAACTTAGTTATATACAGAAACAATTTGGCGGCTCCGACTCGACGGACAACATTGATCTGTGGCGTAAAATACCATACGTCAGCCGGCAACAATTTCGCATACTACGGCCGAAACTCGAGTTCTTACGCTCGAAAGGTTTCACACACGACGACATTGTGATGGCGCCATACATCTTTAAGCTCGGCCTTGAGAGCATGCGTGCGATTTACGATGAGCTTGAGGCACATGGCATCGAGACGATTACACTGAGACTCATATGCACCTTCTCGCAGCGACGGGCCATCTCCAAATATCGCCTGCCAACGCACATCCTCGCGAAGGTCATCGGGTGCGCACCAGAGGCGATTGGACCGCTGCCAAAAGAGATGCGGGTCATGTTTCTGCAGACAACTTCCATCATGTCGGCGAACTTCCGTTTCTTGTGCGATGAGTGCGGCTTTGATCGCGATCACATACGTAGACTTCCCGTCATTCTCGGACACGACCACGCGTTGCTATGCGAGCATTGGACCATTCTACCACAACGGGACGAACTGCAGCCATTCGATGAGTGGACCCGGGACAGGTGGCGCCTCCTGAATGTGCTGCAGTACTTCATCGAGAGAGAAAACAATTTCAAACATCCGGTCGTCTTCTCAAGTGTGTTTTCCAAATTATTGTCATATGTCAGCTTTATCTTATATGTATATATACATATATATATATCTTATATGTATATATATATATCTTATATGTATATATATAGCTTTATCTTATATGTATATATACATATATATATATCTTATGTATGTATATATATATATATATATGTCATATATATATATATATATATATATATATATATATATATTATATATATCCAGCTTTTTGAATTAACCGACTTTGAATTAAGTGGCATGCACTATATATATATATATATATATATATATATATATATATATATATATATATACATATATGTATAATAATAAATAAAGAGGTGAGTTTTTAAGTGTTTTAAACACTTGTAGTGATTTCACTGCCCTCCGAGAAGGTGTTCAATTGTTCCACATAATGGCTGACCAAACAGCGAAACAGCATTTACCATGTGTGACAGTCAGTGAAGCCGGTAAGAATAAAAACGCTGGCAGCAAAGCAGATCGTAGAGTTCTGTTAATGGAGCGGTAGCTAATTAACTCAGCCAGGTAGTCCAGCGCCAGACCATTTAAAGCACTATTAGTTAACAAAGCACTTTGTAAGTTGGTCGCAAATGAACGGGCAGCCAGTTTAAATGCTGCAACACGTGTGTAATGTGCTTGTATTTCCTTATATGGGTAATGAGGCGAGAAGCACAGTTCTGTACCTTTTGTAAACGCTGCAGTGTTTTGGCAGCCAGACATCCTGTATGCATAATGATCAACAATGTGCTATTGATACATTTTTATTACCGTGGTATGATTAGTTTGTATTATTCTTATTATAAAATATATAATTTTTAAGTTTTACATAAACACTGCTCTTGTTCCTACAGTGAACTCTCGCTGGTGTCGAGTCTGTTGAACGAATTAAATACCAATTATAGTTTGAAAAGTGAGCTCCGCCCTGTTAGTTCTTTGTTGTTGCAACACTCACGAATGACTAATTCAAAGTTTACCACGTAAATTCTTTTCAAGATAGAATTGCCATCTAGCGGTCATTATACTTATGAAACACAAAATTGCCTAAAAAAAACTGTGTAATTTTCAAGGCAATTAAAACTGCTTCCTCAACTGTTTTAGCCTATCGCAAATCCGGTTCATTGGTGTCCAAATATGTAGTGTGTGAATAGTTTATGTAACATTCGCAGTCGATTTAATAAAAAAATGCATATTTTTGTTCATATTATCGAAACAATTGACTTTAGCCGTTAGATTTGGTAAGGATCAAAATGGTAAACACAGTGTGGGTCAGTGCTGATAATGGCCGTGACCTCCATCCTCTCGCTGATCACATGACGAAGTTAAAAAATTTCTCCGAGCAAGAAAACTTATTTCTCAGCATTTCGATTTTCACTTCAGTTAATGCTTGAATGAGCATTAACTAATTTAACAGTTTGTCTGATGATTTCACAAAAACTACATACAAAAGTTGCACAAACGAGCTAGCATGTTGCAGTGGATACTAGGTAGGTTTTGTTTTTTGAAAAATTTATTTGAAATGAGGCTAGCAAAAAAATTTAGCACCTTTAACTTTGTGGGATGTTTACACTCCCAAGGACCAAAAATTAGTGAAATATGCAACTAGTGGTGTCAGTAATGTGATATCCAGAATCTCAGAATGGGTCGTATTCAGGACTGACTCAAATTTGACGCTGGTATGGTGCGTAACTACAGTTTTGGCACGCTGTTGCATTTACCTGATTTTGGTTCCCAAAAGTATATACTTTGTCGATTGAGTTGCTGGTCTCCGAGTAGTCACGTCTGTGACAGATTGGCTGTACTGACAATGTTTTGATGCCTAAATCGATTGGTACCACACTCAATACCTGGGTGATTGATTCAATAATGTTATACATATTATGCTATTATTTGGAAGGCGTGTCCAATATAGACATTTCAGTGTGGTGTGTCTACTGTGAAAACAATGGCAACAGATTAAGTGAATTAAAGTCATTACATTCACTCTTAATTTTATGTATGGGTTGACAAGACATTTCAGTGTGGTGTGTCTACTGTGAAAACAATGGCAACAGATTAAGTGAATTAAAGTCATTACATTCACTCTTAATTTTATGTATGGGTTGACAAGAAACTTAGTGAGTTACACATGTGATGGGTAAAACAGTTTTCATAGTCATTATTGGGTGGGGCTCTGTAACTTGTAGCTTCTCTTTATAGTCTGCCATATTTATTAAACATGTTACAACATGCATTTTATTGAAGCCAGCCAAACCGGTATCAGCTCAGACGCAACTTATGAATACTCTAGTAAAACGTTCATGCAGACATCTAGGACCACACAAACACCAACTAGGACCTCTCAAACACCAACTAGGACCACACAAACACCTACTAGGACCACTCAAACACCAACTAGGACCACTCAAACACCAACTATGACCACTCAAACACCAACTAGGACCACACAAACACCTACTAGGACCACTCAAACACCAACTAGGACCACTCAAACACCAACTAGGACCACTCAAACACCAACTATGACCACTCAAACACCAACTAGGACCACTCAAACACCAACTAAGACCACACAAACCCCAACTAGGACCACACAAACAGCAACTAGGACCACACAAATACTTACTAGGACCACTCAAACACCTACTAGGACCATACAAACACCAACTATGACCACTCAAACACCAACTAGGACCACACAAACACCAACTAGGACCACACAAACACCTACTAGGACCACTCAAACACCAACTAGGACCACTCAAACACCAACTAGGACCACTCAAACACCAACTAGGACCACACAAACACCAACTATGACCACTCAAACACCAACTAGGACCACTCAAACACCAACTAAGATCACACAAACCCCAACTAGGACCACACAAACAGCAACTAGGACCACACAAATACTTACTAGGACCACTCAAACACCTACTAGGACCATACAAACACCAACTAGGACCACTGAAGCACCAACTATGACCACTCAAACACCAACTAGGACCACACAAACACCAACTATGATCACTCAAACACCAACTAGGACAACTCAAACCCCAACTAGGACCACACAAACACCAACTAGGACCATTCAAACACCAACTAGGACTACACAAATACCTACTAGGACCACTCAAACACCAACTAGGACCACACAAACACCAACTAGGACCACTCAAGCACCAACTATGACCACTCAAACACCAACTAGAACCACTCAAACACCAACTAGGACCACACAAACACCAACTATGACCACTCAAACACCAACTAGGACCACTCAAACCCCAACTAGGACCACACAAACACCAACTAGGACCACTCAACCACCAACTAGGACCACACAAATACCTACTAGGACCACACAAACACCAACTAGGACCACACAAACACCAACTAGGACCACTCAAACACCAAATAGGACCACTCAAACACCAACTAGGACCACTCAAACACAAACTAGGACCACACAAACACCAAGTAGGACCACTCAAACACCAAGCTCAGTTTTATTAATAGACCTTTTGTATACATTGTCCAGTCAACACAGGTTAAACTGTTCATCCAGTTTACTTTACACAGTTTGACGAATTGATACAGATGTATTATTCTATCAAACGTGTCTATATGTTTGTTGATCTCTGCGTTGGAAGAACTTGACTGAAATGCCTTGGCACATATTGGACACTCAAGTTTACGATTTGCGCCTTCGTTTCCTTCCCCACTGTTCCCTTTGGCAAACAACGATGTAATGCTCGACTGTTTCCCCCGTTTACTTTTCGATTGACTGTCACTGTTTGTTGATAGAGGGCGCTTCACTGAAACACTTGTCGTCGATTTGCTTTTGACCCCGTTTGAAGAATGTGAGCTGGTGGTGCAGCTGGCTTCTGATTGGTTGTCAGGGATGCTGTAACAGCTCCCTCTGTTGGTGTCTGATGGCAGCATCTTCGCAGTTCTTGAAGAAGTTCTTTATCGTCACAGGGGGCGTGACTGCTTTCATGAGACATTTCTTGTTGACTGGCGTCACAGGTTCCGTGACGGAGACAGATGTCACATGACTTACAACTGACGAATCGTTGCCCAGTGACGGAGCAGACGGATCCTGGAACATGATAGTTCTCTGTCAATTCATTATTGGTATACTCCAAACTTGTATTTGTTAGTAGGTCTTCAGATAGAAAGTACAAAATTGTGAGTTACATTTAAAGGGTTTCGGGGGAAAAATGTGTTAGATGTCAATTCGGGCAACATTTAGATGGGCAAAATTTCAGAATAAAAATCTGCAATAAACATTTCATCCATTGCGACCATTTGCTTTGATGTTCAACCAACCTGATTCGCTATGGACTAAATGAACTGTGGACGCAGCTTTAACATTTTTATTTTTGTTATCATCTTACTCACTTGTTGCATTAGTTGCAGTGTGAGTTGTCGTTGTTGTCTCTGAGCGAGTTCCAGCATCCTCTGTTCATCTATTGCCTTCTCCACCAGGTGGAGCAGTGTGTGCGGGTAGCGAACTCCGACCAACCGCTCACCATTCTCTAGCTGCACTCGGACCACGCGCAATGTGCTCTCTGCCTTCCTGAAACATTTGTGCTTCAACAAGTAAACATTAAATCATTCTTCTTCATATAAAAGCAAATTCTAAAATATTTTATTTGTTTGCACATGCATGAATAGTACCAAACATTAAAGATAACAGTATGTAGATAATTGTAGGTAGATGACTCACTCTTATTTTTACCAAGTTGTAGGTAGATAATAGGAGGTATATAAACCTTAGACTGTTATGTTGACCAAGTAGTAGATAATAATAGGTATATAAGACTCACTCTTATTCTGACAAAAAATATACATAATGCTTTTTAAATTGTAATTATAAATAACAGAATTAAATGGTACACACCAAAACAAAAGGGGTTAAGCAGTTCTTAATCGATAAGCAGTTCCAGTTGTAAACATATGGATTGGTAGGCTGGGGAGCTATGGAGGATCAGCAAGTTTAAACAGGTCGAATTTTAGTTTATGCAAAAATTTTGAGTGAGCTCCACAGAGTCGGTGCAACAACAGAAAAAGCTCCAGTTGCTACATTTGTCTTAATACTGGAAACAAAAAGTATATATATATATATATTATATATATATGTTCAGGCCTGAAGTAATTATCAATTTAAAGATCACAAATTAAATATCTCTGTAGCATATATATATATATATATATATATATATATATATATATATATATGCTACAAAGATATTTAATTTGTGATCTTCTTTCAGTCTTGAATTTGACCAAGGACTCTGCCTCTACATTTGCAACAGGAGATCGTTCCATTGTGGAATTGTTCCTGGGAAGAAGCTGTATTTGTAAGTCTGCCTTAGTCTGTAAATGTTGTGGTTTGCACGGCAAATGTATCAAGAAGCGAGGAATGTCTTGGATGGAATTTTCAGAATGTTGTGCTATATTCTTACGTTAGCTGTAACTGGGGACCATATCGAGCCAAGGTCGTTTCCAATAGCGACAACATTGTCACTATGCCACCACAGAGAAGATGCATCCGATAGCAACGGGCACCAACTGAAACAAACGTAACAACACAGATGTTTTATCCAGTAGCTACAGTATAGTATGGTATTCAGTATGTAGTAGCTATAGTATGAATTGTGGGATGAATGTGAGCCTTTCCAGTGAAGTCTGGCGGATTGTGTTTGATTCAGTGAGGACACCGAAGACACTGCCACAGCATAAAACACTTAAAAACACACCTTTTTCATTAGCGTAGCCTTTTATGATATGTTGATACTAACATTTTTTGGCATATTGGCCTGAGGCATTTTGTAAACATTGCTATCATGACTGTCACATATGAACTACCAAGTTGTCCCGTCTTGGGGATGGGCATTTTGTAAACATTGCTATCATGACTGTCACATATAAACTACCAAGTTGTCCCGTCTTGGGATGGGCATTTTGTAAACATTGCTATCATGACTGTCACATATAAACTACCAAGTTGTCCCGTCTTGGGGATGGGCATTTTGTAAACATTGCTATCATGACTGTCACATATAAACTACCAAGTTGTCCCGTCTTGGGGATGGGCATTTTGTAAACATTGCTATCATGACTGTCACATATGAACTACCAAGTTGTCCCGTCTTGGGGATGGGCATTTTGTAAACATTGCTATCATGACTGTCACATATGAACTACCAAGTTGTCCCGTCTTGGGGATGGGCATTTTGTAAACATTGCTATCATGACTGTCACATATGAACTACCAAGTTGTCCCGTCTTGGGGATGTGCATTTTGTAAACATTGCTATCATGACTGTCACATATGAACTACCAAGTTGTCCCGTCTTGGGGATGTGCATTTTGTAAACATTGCTATCATGACTGTCACATATAAACTACCAAGTTGTCCCGTCTTGGGGATGGGCATTTTGTAAACATTGCTATCATGACTGTCACATATAAACTACCAAGTTGTCCCGTCTTGGGGATGGGCATTTTGTAAACATTGCTATCATGACTGTCACATATAAACTACCAAGTTGTCCCGTCCTGGGGATGGGCATTTTGCAAGTCTAACTATAATTATGTATAATGTTAACGAAGTAATATTGCTAATTTACTAATTGAATTTGAATTGATTAAAACTGAATTGAACTTGAATTGATCCTTTTTGTCAGTATATTGAATAGGAATTGGCATAGGAATTGATCCTATATAAACACATGTGAATTGGAATTGATGAAAATTAATTGCCCCCAGGTCTGGTTAGAATGACCAGGTCTGCTAGGGGGTGAAGGGTGAAAGAACAGGTCTCAGGGGGTGAAGTGTGAAGGAACAAGTCTGCCAGGGGGTGAAGTGTAGAGGAACATGTCTACCAGGGGGTGAAGTGTGAAGGAACAGGTCTGTCAGGGGGTGAAGTGTGATGGAACAGGTCTGTCAGGGGGTGAAGTGTGAAGGAACAAGTCTGCCAGGGGGTGAAGTGTGAAGGAACAGGTCTGTCAGGGGGTGAAGTGTGAAGGAACAAGTCTGCCAGGAGTTGAAATGTGAAGGAACAGGTCTGCCAGGGGGTGAAGTGTCAAGGAACAGGTCTACCAGGGGGTGAAGTGTCAAGGAACAGGTCTGTCAGGGGGTGAAGTGTCAAGGAACAGGTCTGTCAGGGGGTGAAATGTGAAGGAACAGGTCTGTCAGGAGTTGAAATGTGAAGGAACAGGTTTGTCAGGGGGTGAAGTGTGAAGGAACAGGTCTGTCAGGGGGTGAAATGTGAAGGAACAGGTCTGTCAGGAGTTGAAATGTGAAGGAACAGGTCGGGGGTTGTCAGGGGGTGAAGTGTGAAGGAATAGGTCTGCTAGGGGTTGAAGTGTGAAGGAACAGGTCTGCCAGGGGTGAAGTGTGAAACACTTTGAGCAGTCCCAAGGACTGGGTACTGCGCTATTTAACAATGTGTTTCTTTTTATGTAGTTTCATCGTTTCTAGACCAACCTGTGCGTTTCCCGAGCGACATTGCGGCCCGTGAATGCAGCGCTCCCTGGTGGACTCGTACTGCTCCATCCACCCCGTTTCTGTCGTAACAAGTTGTTATAATAATTTCTGTAGCACCCAAACCTTCAAGCACCTGTCTGAGCACAGAGGTGCAACAAATCAGAATCATTAAGCACGATATCATGAACAGGAACACACAAAAGTCATCAGAACGAGGGATTGCCAAGGATGTACGGTGGAAATGCAAATTCAAAATTTTTTTAAGTAATCCATGTTGAGATGAATTTAATAATTTATGCTTAACGAGGAAGTCCACCATATGGTCTTTAATTAACCTTTCTAATAATTTACAAATCACTGACGTTAAACTCGCTGGTCTGTAATTCTCTGACTTATTTCTCGAACCCTTTTTAAATAATGGTATGATATTTGCTTCTTTCCATTCAAACGGAACAACTCCCTCTTTTAATGATAAGTTGAATACTCTTGCAAGTGGTATACTGATTTGTTCTACTGTTTCCATTAGTAATTTTGGAGGAATCCCATCCACTCCCGGTGATTTGTTATCCTTCATTGCCTTTATTTTCTTAGCTACCAATTCTGGAGTTACAACTAACGGACCTAAATAGTCAGCTTTAGCCCCCTGAAATTTAGCATCAGCAACTGGTAATGAACTAATATCTTCTTTGGTAAACACTGAACTGATGTAACCTTGTCACTACTAAGAGTAGCCTTGTCACTGTCTTAGCTTGTCGAC
Organism: Lamellibrachia satsuma; assembly: GCA_033239005.1. Lineage (NCBI taxonomy): Eukaryota > Metazoa > Annelida > Polychaeta > Sabellida > Siboglinidae > Lamellibrachia > Lamellibrachia satsuma. The sequence goes on from BSQZ01000019.1 coordinate 64,947, forward strand.
TGTTTCAACACTGACATTCTGTGTTTTGTGCCATTTACTCGGCTTGGATTACGTGGTTAGTTGTGCATGTTGTTATATAATGAATTATAACGCAAATGAGTAAATAAAACAGAAAAATCTATCCCGACGAGCATGTAAACATTCAAGCCCTGGCCTGGGCGGTGCCTGGATGGGTGGTGTTGTTGCTTTGCCTTTGGATGTTGTTGACAATTTTATTATACTGAAGGTGTCAGTGGTCTTTGTAATTAATTATATTTATCTATATTTCAGATATTAGTAAACTTTAAAAAGTCGTCATTATTGGCTGCTTGTAAAAATGATAATTTGACATTGTTATGTTGGATATGACATGTGACAAATGCATCAAAATTCTTATTCTGTTTTCATTACTGTAGCTGTTTGTTTGTTTCAGGTGGCATGTAATAGTAGTGATGACATCCCTGATGAGAACTCCAACAACTCATTGTCATCAAAATGAGCTTGTCAGTAGTGTCGCGAAAACAGAGTGAAACGGCCATCTGGACGTGCAATTGAGACATGCTTTGGATGTCTGACATGCAATGTGCATTTGTGCAAAATTGGAATCTTTGTGCAGTACCATGCATAGGAAGAACATTTCCTTGTGTGGAGCCAGCAGTTGGTGATGTTATTGTAATAAAATATGACTATCATGTCAAACTTCACTCTCAATATTTGTTCAAAAAATTTATTTTCGAAGTTCCACACCACAGAATGACAACATATAACAAGCTTATATATACCACAGTTACACCATTGCATAAATAATTCAATTTGCTTCAAAATAAACATAACTTGCAATTATAAGATATCAATACTTTTGAAGCTACAGCTTAAAAACTACAAGCACCCATAATTTTCAAAATCCGCCTCAGTTGCCCGGGGAAAAGCAGCACACGCTTAATTCAATGTGTGGGGTCTAATGGGTTAGTGAACAAAGGTTATTGTTTTTGTAATAAAAATAAATATACTGATGACATTGCATGTCATGCGCATCTTTAAGGAGGGAGGGAAGGAGTACTTTATTTTAATTAAGTCAATTTATATAAATTTAAGACAATTTATATCAATTTACAATTTAATGTACTCTCTTTACATTAACATGTTAATAATTCTACACTGGTGAGTAACCAAACCACATATATATTGCTTTTCACGTATATGCTGTGTCTGTGCGGTTATAGTATCACCGGATTTGTCTGAATACACATTTTTTGATCGAATGACTGATAACACATGCACAGTTCACATCCAGCGGATACACATTCCTGTGCATTCAATGTGTATTTGACGGTTATGCGCCCGTCACGGCAGTTCGTGCAAATGCTACACAATTTCTTTTGTGCAACTGCCTCGGACCGAGGTCCTCGGTGCGCGGAAGAAAGCCACACGATGTAAATACTTACTAAAATAGTGTTATTATTTAGGCTTGGGCAAGGATTTCCTACAGCAATTTACCTTATTTCTGCATGCGCCTACATAGGGGTATATATACGAAGCGTTAATCGGAACAACAATAACAGGAAAATTGTATAAAGCCTGTGCCGGATTAGCCATGGTACAGGTGGTGTACTCGTACTCAGCACTCGCCCCCCCACAATAAAGATGTGTAACTAAATTTTTACAATGCAAATAAAGGTTATTACATATACAGCATGTTGTATTTTTGTGTAGTTAGGAGGTTTTTTAGTCCTAGTTTCCATTTAGGTGGGGGCATTATATCCGGAGTAAGTGTATCTGTATTCCTACATTTCCATCTCCGGACAAAAGAAATGTAGATTGTGATGTGATGCTAGGTCTACTGATTTTGTATAATAAAAAGTGTAAAGATCATCTAATACACAATTAGCCACATCATTGGTATTTCTCCTATTCAATACATATGAAGTGTCAACATGTATGTGACTGAATTATTTTTAATAAACAAGATGCACAAAAATTATGTTGCATTGCTGCAAGGTCAAAATAATAATGAGCGTTAGGGGTTTTGTCCGTGAGTACTTATATATCCGTACTCCATTTGTAACAATATTTAACAAGATTGCCATCCAAGGCAAAGGCCCAAATGGCAAGCGGACAAGGACACCATGGGCTTATCAAGAGTCCCCACCTAACTGTCGTTTTCACACTAGCCTCCTATGGGGACAGGCTTTTAATTGAAGCCATTCATACGTTGGTCATTGATAGTAATGATAATGAAACTGACAATGATGGCTTGTAATGATAATGATATTAATACATTTCTGTTTTTACGTAATTATTGTGCCAAGGATACTGAATACTCTATGACAACTCAATCCTTTTAAGAAAGCTAAATAACTGTAAACTGTTGTGTTTTATTTATTATCCGTCAAAATCACACTAGCAGTTATAATAGTGTAGCACGTCGATTAATTAATTACTAATATGTTAATTAATGTCACATATTTTGTTGAATGTGTGTATGCACAATGAAAAAGGATGCTTTTAATTCACATGTATTATGAGAAAGTAATTAATGTTATTTAATATGAATAATTAAAATTGTTTCTGAGCTATATCTTCTTCTTCCCATTAATCACTGGCAAGGCGGTGCTACATCAAGATTTCTCCGCAGGATATTGCTGTGAAAACGGACAACACAGAATATAATAAGCCTGACTTGGTAAGAGGTAGTAGTGCTATAATTTCAATTATTTTTAACATAAGACTTACAGTTTATAAGATATTTAACATAAGACTTACAGTTTATAAGATATTAAGTAATAAACTACAAATGAAGTCGGTGATTTGCTGAGCTCGTTTGGACTTAGTGACATTCTCTTCTGGCATTGGGCAGATTAAGTGACGTGGCCCCCATCCCGAGAGGACCAACGGCAGTGGGGAAGATGGCAATGGCAAGTCTAAGTGGTTTCACAAAGTATTCTTAACAACAAAACCAACCAATTCAACACGAGTCATGCAAACAATTACTATAAATGTCATACTGCTTGAAATTGAAGTGTTTCAAATAATCTAACACTATTTAATACGACCAAGATTCCCCCACGGCCTTACCAATAATTCCTAAGATTTCGTCAAGGTTGATGTTCGCAGGGCTGGATGTAATGGAAGTGAGGTCAACTTCGTCACACAGCTCGCCTCCAATGCCTGATGTGCAGTTACAGGTGAAACTGCCATAGAGGTTGTTGCATATCGCTCCATTGCGACACGGGTTTTGACGCCATTCGTCTACGTCATACTCGCACAGGTCACCTGCAAAACATCAAGTGACATTCTTCATGGCCTAAATAACTTGACAAGAAGATTAAGCAGAACCTTCTTGTGCAAACATTGTCATCAATTGTAGATTCGCTGAAGCAGCTGTTCTATGATTGTTTTGAATTGGGTAGCTTTCAGTAGAAATTATTAAAATGAACTAATACTTTTTTCAAAGATTGTAGTTGAAATATCTGTGTAATATTCCAGATGAATAAAATGTAATTTTTTTAATTGTTCTACCTTTAGAATAAAGAATTTACACTGTGATTTGAAGCACGTGATCGTTTCTTTGGAAGTACCCTGTTGTTTTATCCAAGAATCCGATGGGGCTCTTTCCACTAAGACAAGTAAAATATTTTGTGCCATGGATGGTAAATTACTTTAAATTAAATAATTATTTAGTAGCAGTTACACGAGGTATATTTGATAGCATAATCTGCTGATCTGCCTACCTCTGAAGCCACTGGTACAGGTACAAATGGGCCTACGTAGTGCGTCGAGGCATGAACTGTTTGCATGGGTTCAATTGGCAGTAGAAGATCTTCTCACATCGCTTGCCCTGTAAGTGACCCTGGCATGTGCATTTGAAGTCACTGCCGATGTTCTTGCAGACACCTACGGTAGAGGCCACAGTAAAGTAAATGGCGAGATGACATCGACAACACAGTTCATTTATCAAATGGGCACATCAAGTTTTAGTGACTCTGTGCTCTGGTCGTTAAAGCATTTACCCGGGGTACTAGGCACCAGTTGATTTTGAACTTGGAGCTGACCTGCAAAGTTTGTTTTAGATATTACATTACATAGCTAAAATAAATTATAGTTGATTAACAGGAATTCCAGAAGATCACCATGGCAACAAGAACTTTGTGTGTTGCCAAACAGTGGCACTAATAATTTTTCTACTTGGGGAAAACAAATTGGGGGAACTGTCAAACTTTTACAATGGGTGGTACATTCTAAAGTGCCAAAGGGGCTATATATAATCCAGAGCCAGGTAATTCTACATAACTCTAATTTACCTGAGGACTTGTTACATTGGACCAAAGAAACCTAATAACACAGATCAGGAACATATAACAGAGAAGCAGCCACTTTATCATGACTGTATCTACTGGACCATGGTGACAATCAGGGTGTCGGTGAACGACAGACCCTCACCTGACAATCAGGGTGTCAGTGAACGACAGACCCTCACCTGAGTGTAGACAAGGACTCGAAGCACAAGGGTTTGTGTCGATCTCACACCTAGGGCCTTTGAACCGACCCCGACATCGGCATGTATATGAGTCCTGACCAACAGGTCGACATGAGCCACCATTGAGACACGGACTGCTGCTGCACACACCTGGAGGCGGAACCAATGATTTGTAGAGATGTTGATGAGTGGCAAGACAAACATATCAAAAGTTGGCTTAGAAACAGCTATAACTGCATGAATGACAAACAAACTAGAATTATCATTAATCTAATAAAAACACATTACACTAAGGTAATTGGTTCCATGATATGTTGCATTGTGTCTCTACCATTTGTAGACAATATTAGTTAGATAATAACACTGTTAGTTCTATAGACAAAACCATTGGAACACAATAACTGTGTAACCTACTTTATGTTTTGTCACTAATACATACAAAATACGTGTCATTGATTATTGATGTATTCAAAGTTGTCTTGCTGTCCATTCCAAACCTTTTACAATTTGTTTTTGGATAATAATTTTATGTCACATGCATCCATTTGGTTGTAATTATTATTTAAATAAATTATATCACCTAATAGGAAATTTGAAAAAACAATAAAACAAATAAGAAGTTGAGAAACACAAAGAAAAAGTATCAATGACAATGGCAGACTAGAGAGAACTGTACCTGGAATATATGCGCCGCGACAATGGAACTCTATATTGTGTGGGTTCTTGAAGACAGCGATAGAGCTGCTTCCTGCCATGGGCAGACTCACGCCATCAATGATCAGGTCCCACATACAGTCGATAAACCTGTGACTGATGTCTTCCCATCCGTCCGCCATCACGGTCACTTCAGCCCCGAAGAACACGTCATTGCTGTCGAGGTTAAGCACGTCGTTTGTTCTAGGGGCACTGCCGTGTGCCGTGTGAGTGCCGTCGATGATGATCTTGGCATTCTTGCCAATCCACTCGAGGACGATGGAGTGCCAGTAGCCTTCGTTGATTTTGATGGTGTCCACTCTGGTCAAGCCTTGACCGCTACTGCAGTAAAACCTAAACTGGACCAGGCTGCCGTCCATCTGGTATGGAGTGAACATTTTGTATCTTATTAGAAAAATTTTTTAAGGGAATGTTCAATGATTTTCATTGGTCAACTGATATGGAAACAGTTGGGGGCTTCGTATAATTAAAATGTCAAAATTCTCTTAATTGTTCGATATATAATATATAAACTTGTAACCCACACTGCAATTATACAAGTGTCACCACACTCTTAGTCAGAACAAAAACTTACCGTTTCTCTATCAAGTGGTGCAACAACACTGATGACTCCATCTTTAGGGTGAATAGAAAGCTGCTACAGGGGATCGCCAGCGGTGAGCCGGTACGTGATCTGTGCGTTTGGGGGACTCTCAGTGTCAGTAGCCTTCACCTAAAAGACGGCAACACAGTCACAGAATTGAATAATTATGCTCGCTGAAGCCAACGAAGCCTTGCAAAAAAAAATTAATCCGAATCATGCCAAAAAGCATCTTTTTGTATATTTCTGCAGAGAGGTGTAAGAAACACACTTGGTACACTGCTGAAGTTGTTGATGACTGAGCATAGCCCCTTTGATAGTTGCTAACACCTCCATCAGCTCACTAAATAACATTCCTCATTTCCTTTTAGAAAAAGTTCAGATGAGAAACCAGGACTTGTTTGGCCTAAAGTTAACTTATACTGCACAGTACACAGCCCTTATGACTGTTCAAAGCGCTTTACACGACACCCCCTTCATCTCTATTCTTTTACATGTCACCCCTGGCACACCTGTTCCTCTACAAGTCATCCCTGGTACAATTGTTTCTTTACACATCACCCCTGGTACACCTGTTCCTTTACATGTCACCCTTGGCACACCTGTTCCTTTGAACACCAACTCAACTTCTTTGGGAAGCTTTCAGCCACCCCACATTTGCTATGTGATGAGTATTAGTTTATATATACATATCCACCACTATCTATAGCCAGGTACTCATTTATACATGCGTGAACTGAGCTGTGCGTATGTCACATTTTTTATTTCTTTTATCATAAACATTAAATAGTTCATGTCTGAACACCACATTTAAACATCGTCTAATTTTATTATATCTACTGTAAATCATAAATCTGTGGGAATAAATGCAATAGAAATAGACTAAATATTATTAATAACGATAATAATAACCAGCAATTCACACCTCGGCCTAATACAACATCATAACAATGAAACACTGTCCGCTCACCTGAATAACACTGTGCTGTAATTGTACATCCTCCCGCAAGGTGGCGCTGTATACGGGCATCGCAAAATTCGGAGCATTGTCATTGGCATCAGTGACATTCATCTTGACGATGGTGGTAGTTCGTAGGGGCGGCATTCCTCCGTCACTGGCCTCCACCGTCAGGAAGTACTGATTCATCCTCTCGTAGTCCAGGGGCTCAATCACGGAGATCACACCTGAGATTGTGAAGACAATAAACAGTTAGTAAAAGCTCATATTATTGTGACTTCAGTGTGCTATTTGCTTTGTGATTTGAATTTTCTTTCTTTCATATATAACAAATCTCAATGCGACGTACGTATACAACATAATATGCAATGTAGGTATGCAATGTATATGTGAGTGTGTGTGTATGGATGCGTGTGTATACAAAGGTAAGTTCTTATCTAGCACAGTATTCAGTCTGTAGGACTGATCAAAGTACTTTACACTTCACCCCCTGGTGGTAGACCAGTTCATTCCAACACCAACTTAACTTCTCTGGGAAGCATTCAGCCTCGCTGTAATTACTGTGCAAAGAGTATTCGTTCACATATCCACCACTGTCTATAGCCAGGTAGTCATTTATATTTATACAGCTGAGTGAACTGAAGCAACGTGGTGTGAGTGAAATTGTTCGTGAGTCCAGTGTTCTAATAATTATATAGATTAGAACATATATATGATAAGAGAGTCATAAACAAATCAAATTTCTAGATACAAACTTCTTAAAATCCTTCAAGATTAACAAGTTACAAGATTAAACAGCCTAGACAGGATTTAATTTAAGTTTTAACTTTAACTCACTCACCACTTAACTCACCAATGAAGAGACCAAAGAGGACGGTGTTCGAGATGCCAATCACCGAGATGAGAAAGGTAGCTTTTGACTTGGAGATGCCCATCTGAGAAAAGTTTTTGGGTGATTACAATGAATCTAATTAATTTTAATCAACATAAACAATTTTAATAATTTTTGTGTAAATGTAAATGTTACAATCACGAATAGTGTTGGATTAAAACGTTATGTGGCTGTCTTATAATCTTGATTGTTTATCACTCTTCAATAATTAACTTTAATATCAAAAGATTCATAAATATGAAACTTAAAAATGCCAATGTTGACACTAGTCTGCAGCACTGTCCCGTCTCACCTGTGTGACCCGATCAGGCAAGTAGATGCATGGCACGTTGAAGCTAATGCTCGTTAAGCATGGTGGAGAACATATGAACTACACTTTAATAGAGCTATCTGTGACATCAGTTACAACATAGAACATCACACATCAGAGGGGAACTGCATTCAGAACTTTGAAGGTTGAATCGTGTTACTCTGACGCAAGTTAGTGACACAATTACTCAATGACTCTCTGGCCAAAACTTCCGTCTTTCACCAAATTGTCAGGGTGTGGTCAAGTATTCACCCCCATGAAATGTTTACCCCAGGGTGAGGATTTTGCTATGAAATGTTCACTCCCTCTATGAAATATTCCAATTAATCATGTGATCTTATTGTACGTAGGTAGTTCGGATTTGTTACACCAAATGAAATCCTGTTGGAAAATATATTGAACATTTTACACATTTGGAATGTTTTAATTATATTAACATATTTAATAACAAATGTCGACATCAACTCAGTATGGCGGATTACTAATCATCTCCCCGTATGGTGGCGACGTCTACTGGATGTTTATCTGAATTTCACGAACTTGTGACATAGCATTGTAAGCTTACATTTCGTATGCACACAAATTAAATAATATCGCAGAGAGGAGTAAACCTAGACTGATTCCTTGATATTATCGCTAGGGGAACGATAGGTGGCCATGGCATGTAATATTGTCCGACTTCCGAGGACTTCTCCGTCGACCGGTTTTTGGAGTGGATTTGTTTACTAGTCTAGCTTCACCAGTACTGCTAACATCTGAGAGCAAATAAGCTAAGACGTACCGACAAACGACCACAGTGAACAATGAATGAATGAATGAATGACAGACAGACATACATATTTATTTTGACCATTTGTACAAGTTGAAATAATTAATACAAATCACCGACATAAAGGTCAGGGAAACTCCCGTTAAGAGAAACACATGTCGCTAACACAGGCGCCACCTTTTCTCAATGCAACTAATAACTATGTAACGTCAAAATAAAAATAAAACATAAAAAAACTAATTACAAAAACAACATAAATGAATCAACACAGTATGTGTGTGAATTGTGATGTGTCCATGTACTTCATTCAGATGCATGTGCGTATAAAACAGTCACAACAATAGGCCATTTGCGTTATTGTGTACATATGTAGCAGTTTTGTATCAAACAATTATCTCTATATGTTTGCAGAAAATATGTTTAGGATAATTTGATAAAACCTTGTATGTTATGTGTATTTATCTTTTGCATGATTTCCTTGGGTGTGCTATTTATTGTGCGAGGCATGTTGTGTGTAGTACATTTTCCGGCAAATTCATGTCTTGCACTGAAAGTTCTGAAATGGTCGTGTATATATATATATGTGTGTGTGTGTGTGTGTGTGTGTGTGTGTGTGTGTGTGTGTGTGTGTGTGTGTGTGTGTGTGTGTGTGTGTGTGTGTGTGTGTGTGTGTGTGTGTGTGTGTGTGTGTGTGTGTGTGTGTGTGTGTGTGTGTGTGTGTGTGTGTGTGTGTGTGTGTGTGTGTGTGTGTGTGTGTGTGTGTGTGTGTGTGTGTGTTTGCGTATAGAATGATCAATTTTGAAGTTAGTTGTTTGTTATGCATATATTTATAGTACAATTTCAGCTCCTGTATTTTTAACAGGTCTTCCAATTTAAGAATTTCAAGACTTTTGTATAGTGGATCAGTATATGCGTTATATTTGCTGAGACTTCTCATTCTAACAACTTTCTTTTGGATTATTTTTGTTTTGCCACTTTCGTATACCCATACTGTTAAGCAGCAATTTAGGTGAGGCATTATAAATGTATTGTATAACAAGACTTTTATATTTATTGATAGCATGTTTAGTATTCTGATTATTTTAAAACACGTGTTTGAAATTTGTAATTTCTCCACATGCCTATACACATAGAAATAAGATAAATTAATAAAATGTTGACATGTGATCACAATTTGCAAACACAAAATAGTGAATTTGTTAAAACTTTGAAAGTTGCCACTGACATTTGACAGTGATCCCATGCTATAACCCTATGTAACCCAATAAAAAAATTAGCTATATGTGCTAGCTTTGCACCACTGAAAAAATGATCAAATTCTGACGGTTATATTTCAGGTTACACCATAAAAAAATTTCGAGATGGCGTGAACAAAACCGATGAAAATCAAGATTTCCAAAAGGGCAACCCATGCACGTAACGCGCTGATGTTGTTGCAAAAGGTATCCGGTAGGGCGTGGCAAAATTTGGTAGCGCTTAGTTCAGTAGTTAATCGCCAGGATTTAATAGTGTTCATCCAGGACTGGACAGAGCGGTCGGCCGCGGCCGTTGCGGGCTCTAATGGGCTAATGTTATAATTATAATTTGTATCTGCCGTCGGGCTTTGATCTAACTGAGAATATCAATTTGCTGTTATGACTTCTTTTTGTACTTTTACAATATTATCATTGTTTTGCTTTTTTATTTGAATACATTTTGGAGTATATGCAGTGCATTTTGGTTTGTTTATGATTAGAAAGTATGGCGGGTGTTCCGATAATTCATAAATTGTTTAATTGATATCCCTACTACATTGATTAAGGTAGGCACTGTCGGTTTACAGGAAAATGATCAATTAGTGTTCCATTTTGTTTTTGTCTCTTTGGTAGGGTTATATGGGGATATCAACTATAAGACATTAACAACTCTAGAAAATGTCGATGAGTTTCGTATTCATTTAACTCATATATAAAATCTGTAATATTTTCCATGTTCTAGGGGGTGTGTAGATTGTTATAATAACTACTTGTTTAGATAAGCCACCTCCTGTTATTTGTATAATTTGCCCCTCCCAATGTTTATTTGTATTTAATTTCATATATATGTTATAATCAAATTTTTATCAGCATACATTATTAAACCGCCTTTGTTGCTAGACGGTTTACCTGGGACGATACAGTTATATACATTTAGTTGAATCTGTGATTAGCTATGATGGTCTGCTATCCAGCATTCTTGTAAGCAAATAATGCTGAACTTAAAGTTTGTGCTTTTCAGTTATTTAATAAATGTTTAAAGTTCACTGAATTTCGCATTTATAGATTCAATATTAGAACTAATAGGTTAAAATTATGTTTATTGGTTTCACATATTTGAGTCAAGTTGCAAAAATCGTAACAGGACGACCGTTGTATAATATTATACTCATTTGTATGGCTTCTGTCCGATTCTAGCATAATATCTATGGAATTGCTATGTATGCCTCCAAGAAAATTAAGAAACGTTTGGTCAGATGCCATAAATATAATAAACAGAGTTTTGAGTTGTCTGGTGTGTTCCACTGCTGTCAGGTGCTATTAGCAATATCTGTATTAGACACGTATAGGCTAACCGCTGAGGAAATATGTTGTGTGTGATAATTATAATGTAATTATAAAAAATCATATTGCTATACAGTAAATATAATGGGATGACCACTGTGAACACAAACATAAAAAAGTATCGTGCAAACAATGCAGTTAGCCATAAACTCAGATGTAGTCTGCCCTAGTAGAAATCCCAAGCTCGTCAAGTATACCAATCTAATAATTATTAAATAATTATTCCTATGAAACACGGTCTGACCGGGATATCTTTCCCGGTATTCACAGTGTCTATCCAATGACCTGACAATTTTCGAATACCTGTCTAACGTTTGAGGCCATTATTTTATTTTGCATTGCAATGTTGTAAATTAAAATATACCCATCACGTAGAACAGAAATAGACAGATGCTATGAACCTACGTCGTTGCAGCAGACGACCGGTCGAGGTAATCTACAAAAGGTTCCTGGTAAGTGTTGTTTTTTCATCCGCTAGGTGGCGTTGGTGTGATTTACAGTAGCGAAATTAAATAGACGATTATATACATTATATACAGCTGTGGAGAAAAATTTGCATTTACGCGAGTTGCATCCTTAAATTGTGTATAGCGCTCCCAGCACTTTGAGTAATAATAGACTATCACAATATTTCCCACCATTGTTCCAATCCCAAATAAAATTGATGCACATAGTTAGAGGACGGTTAATTCTGGCGTAGGGTAAGGGAAAGGGATTGATAATGCTAAATTGGTGGAAACATTATTTTTTATGTGGTAAATTGTCAATAAAACACTTAAAACTGTCATTTCCTAGGGAACATATGCACTACTGGGGAATTGAAAAAAAAAGATGCCACGAAAAGGTAATATTATTTAACAATAATGCTATAATTTGCTTTTCTTCAGAAATCAAAACAGCGAATTGACAACCGGTACCAATGTGTGAGAAGGTGTTCTGAGGAGGGAAGTGGCACCTGAACAACAAAAGAAACGCGAAGAATGTCAAAATCAGTCTTTGTCATGACACAATGAACTCGCAAAACTGTTGTCAACGCAGCATAACGCAGCTATGTGTCATGTCTCGATACAATCGAAAATCTCGTGCAGGACGCACGTGCTACGTACGTTCAATAGACAGGTAGTTCGGGGCCTGCGTATGCACTTGGGACGCACGTGCAGGCGTCACAGGTTGAACTTAAGGGGTAAGCATTGTTCATTCGGTCAATAGGAATAACATTAAACCCCAACACAAGTGGCAACATTGTTATCCTCGCCACAAATGATCGTGTAGCGAACTTGACAACCTCGGGTGTATATAGTATATATTCGCGAGTGTGTATAGTATAGAGTTAGTGCACGTGTTTGTATATGCTTGCTGATGGCGAGTGTATATGTGTTTGTGTGTTTCATACAGGAACATAAAACCTTCATTGTCTACGACCCTTCTCTAAGACGAAAGGGAAATGAGGCGTGAAGATTCGGTCAATTAAACAGATAAGCCACGACACCAAATTCCCACATCTGAAATCAGAATAATTACACACCACATTGACTCTCAGCACTTGGTGACATTTGTTCGCGGCTTATATCACAGCAGATGGCGAAGTAATGTGGCAGCAGACAGTTGGTGCACGACAAGACATATTTGATCTCTGAACGAAAATGACCGATATTCATAAGAAAAACGTTAGCCAACCGAAGTACAGCCATTATTCATATTATGTTGCTAGCTGTTTATCTAATGTACTGAAGTCAATTAAAGGTGCGGCTCTTATTTAATATAATATCCAGTCTTTGGGACACACACCAAACAGCATAACTCTCAAAACAATGGTATAACAAGCCATTACCTCAACGTTTCTGGGAAGTACTTAACCTCCATACAAAAAGTGCGCACATGCGAGAAAGCCAGTTTTTTTTAGTAACATGAATCGTAATTGGTCGTTGCATTACAATTATTTGCTCGAATCGAGTCAAATGGGGTCAGTTAGTTGAGTCCAGTCTTCTGGGGTTAGTTACTCGAGTCGAGTTGTTGGGTCTGTCATTCGAATCGAGTTGAATCTCATTGCAACACAATTGTAAATTTCACAGCAACATATCCACTTGACTTCATCATTCCGAGAAACTGCCCGTTTACTAGTCCAGCGAGTGAAATGGATAATACAGTACAGGTGAAATATGGTTCACTATATATAATACAGGTGAAATATGGTTCACTATATGCAATACAGGTGATATATGATTCACTATATACAATACAGGTGAAATATGGTTCACTGTATACAATACAGGTGAAATATGATTCACTATATCATTGGATCTGCCTTTGTCATAACAATTAAATATTACAACCACTGTTTATGCCACATCTTTCACGCTGTCACAACTTCCAACTCTGTCACAATCACTGACACTGTCGTAACCGCTGACACTGTCACAACCACTCACACTTTCACAACTGCCGACTCTGTCACAACCACTGACACTGTCACAACCACAGACTCTGTCACAAAAACCGACTCTGTCACAATCACTGACACTGTCACAACCACTGACACTGTCACAACCACTGACACTGTCACAACTACCGACTCTGTCACAACCACTGACACTGTCACAACCACTGACACTGTCACAACTACCGACTCTGTCACAACCACTGACACTGTCACACCTACCGACTCTGTCACAACCACTGACACTGTCACAACTACCGACTCTGTCACAACCACTGACACTTTCACAACTACCGACTCTGTCACAACCACTGACACTTTCACAACCACTGACACTGTCACAACTAACCACTGTCACAACCACTTCCACTATCACAAAAACTGGTACTGTCACAACTACCGGTTCTTCACTATAACTGACACTGTCACAACTACTGACACTGTCACACCACTGACTCTGTCACAACCACTGACACTGTCACAACCACTGTCAGAAGTACTGACACCGTGACAACTACTGATTCTGTCACACCTAACGACATTGTCACATTATCACACTTTGTCACCACTATTGACACCATCGTAAAGACTGACGTTGGCACAACCATTGTCCCTTTCAGAAATACTATCATTGTCACAAACACTGACAGTGTCAGAGCCACCGACGCTGGCAGTGTTAATTGTTACTTTGCACGAACAACATCACGGCCGATTAATTTAGATAATATTCAATATAATTGTGCATACCAAAAAAATTAAATAGCGTCATCTTGTTGAACATACTTTAATCTAGAATATATGCTTAAAAATTGTGGCGATTTTTAGATGTGTTGTTTGTTGTTCTGCTAAAGGTACATGTTTTAGCTTGCCTCTGAATGTTTCTACTTGCTCGATTATAGTAAGTACAGTTAACGGGATTGTTATTATTATTATTATTACCATCTTTATTCGGACTCAACATCCACAAACATGTTAAACAATGGCGATCGTCCTCCACACTCGCAGGCCTTCACACACAATAAAAGGTGTGTTACAAATAAAAAAGTGATTTAATTTTCGCAAAGTCTTGGTAGTGACGGAACAAACAAATAACGGAGATGAATCTACAGACTATTCGATACAATGAATCTACAGACTATTCGATACAATGAATCTACAGACTATTCGATACAATGTAAATAGATACAATATCACTGATGCGGAAATGTGGTTCTTTTCCAGGATAGGCCTACTGAAGTAAGGTTTATATAAAGTTTTCTAAACCAATTAAAAAAGGAATAAACAAGATATATTTTGAACTCACCGATGTATTTCTAGTAGAGTGAGTTTTTTCCGCGCCCGGGACACTGGCGAATTGATGACGACTAGTATGACATGTCGACAGACAGCTAGTTTTCTATAGAAGATTTCTTTCTTTACAACAACCGACTCCGACTCGTTGTTGGTCGTTACCTAACTATCGTATTTTGACGAATGTCGATAACCCATGGATCATTTATAGATATTTACAATACGATTCCCAAAGCCTTGACATTTCGTAAAACTTCGTACAATTCAAATCATAAAACGTTACTCAACTCTAGGTTTTAGGTAGTCGAGATAGGAATTGCGCACTACTACATCATCAGAACTGCCAGCTGCCGCGTTCGGCGCCAGTTTGACGACCAATTCACCCAGCAAAACAATTCATGGCCTATGCTTTTGGCGTAGCGTCCTCACTACACAAATATGTAGTTATTGTGCAGCAAACAGTCCTATAATTATTAACGTACTAAACGTACTCCTGAATACGCTGTCATTCACGCTGTACCAATTTAGATTTCTTAGTAGTGGTCGTGTTGTTAGATATAGTACACACAAGAATGTCCTCGGTTCGGTGCAGAAGGCAACAGCGATGAGTATTGTTGATAAGGCAATAGGTGTAGGCCTAGTACGACACGCAGGGAGTGACGGGTAATATGTTACGCTGAGTCAAGTATATAAAGACCGAGTAGCAGCGACCCAGAGGCACATTCGCATAAGTCAGGTTGTTTACTCGACTCAGCAGCAGGGGCAGTGATATCGGAGCGGCAAAACTTCGCTATTTGTAAGCAGAACGGGCATATACGACAAGGATGCCGACGTGGAAGGAGGAGTTGACGAGTGTGCTCTTCTGGCGAGCGGTGACCGCCGAGACACTTGGCTCCTTCATGCTCATCTTCTTCTGCTGCGCGTCCGGCACGGGTTGGCAGGACGCGCCACCGACCATCGTGCAACTGTCGCTGACGGCCGGTCTGAATGTGGCTACGATCATCTGGTGTATCCACGGCGTGAGCGGTGCGCACATCAACCCAGCGCTGACACTCCCCCTGTTTCTCACACGCAAGGTGAGCCTGGTCCGCGCCACCATGTACATGCTGGGGCACTTCGTCGGCGCCATGATCGCCGCAGTCTTGTTGCAGGCTCTAACACCGGAGAAGTTCCGCGGCACTCTCGCTCTTAACATGCTCCACCCGGACGTGTCGCCCGTAGCCGGGCTCGTCATGGAGGCCTTGATGACGTTCGTACTCGTCTTCACTGTGTTTGCGACAATCGACAAAAAGAGGAGTGACCTGACTGGTCTGAAGGGTTCCGGACCGCTCGCTATCGGCCTTTCTGCTGCAATGGTGCACCTAGCCGGCGTGAGTATTAAAATATTACGATTATTGACTAATTCGTTAACTGTAGCTCTATAACGGAAAGAACTCAACCTGAATGACTATTATGGAAAATTGAGGCAAGTCGACGACATTAAACGTTAATAACTGATGCTTGTGGTTTTATTAAAGGTTCCTTATCAATTCGATTTTTTCGCTAGTCAGTCTCATTTCAAATTCATTTTGCGAAAACCCAAACCTACTTAGTGCCCACTGCAACATGCTAGCCCGTTTATGCAAGTTTTACATGTAGTTTTTTGAGAAATCATTATAAAAATATTAAATTACTTAATGTTTAATGAAACATTAAGTGAAGTGAAAATGGAAACTCTTGGTGAAATTGTGTAACTTGTAACCGCACAATGCTTGTAGACACATGTCTACCTTCTTTCAAGATTGCGATAATTAATATGCAATTAAAAGGGGAGCGATGATGTTTTTACTTAATTACCCAACATTCACCATGACTTTCTTGCTGGAGCAAATTGACTAAAGAAAACCGCGATCCTTATTCGGTTATCAAGTGTCTCCTGCCTCTGTTTTTCTGTAACTGTAATTGGTTCTTGTAACTGTAATTGGTTCTTGCTGCCAATATATTGATCTCCCAAAGTGTGAAGCATCGACAGAATGTGTACAATATATACCATTTTTTTAACGTGACTCGTAATGTTACTAGTTTTTGTCATAGCAACGTGTAATTCCGGGCGCCATTGAAACATTCTTCTTCAAAGCACCACATTTTCAGGAAAACCCCCCCAAAAACACAAATGTTTAGTTTGTATTTGTTCTACAGGAACAAAATTAGCTGTACAAAGAGACATCTAGAAAAGTAAATAGAAATGTATGACCTGGTGGTAACGTTACAATGGCAAAGTCTGCCTGATAATTTGATAACGGTTAATAAAGCTCTATGCATTAAAAAAACATAAATCCCTAATAAATGTCCTGTCTTAAACAACTATCTTTTCTTTTCATCATTACTTTCATGTAGAGAAAAGATAGAAATTAAACTAAAAAAGCTAAGTAAAATAATCTCACGAAATAGTGTGTAACACGTTTGTGACGACCGTTTGAGAATTGCTCATATGCACGAATATGTTTCAATTTATTATTATTATTATTACTTCGTGTATATGTCTTGTTCTGCTGTTTAGCATTAATCTTGTATTTCACAGATCAAGTTTACGGGATGCAGCCTGAACCCAGCAAGAACCCTGGCCCCGGCCATCTTGGTGGGAATCTGGGATCACCACTGGGTATGAATCGTTAATTAGACAGAATAGTTACATGTTGATAATATCAAAGAAAGTTTGCTTTCCCGTCACACCCTACCTACGTAGCATATGACGCTCAAATAACGCGGGTCGGTTGATGCGAGTGTAAACGTCTTCACCTATCCCTTGACAGAGGCAGTGGTTGGGGCAGCACTCCCGTCTCAGGTGGTTTTCGAACAATATGTCTCCACTTCTCTAGGTTTCTCCCACTGCCAGACTCTCTGGAGCTCAGTCCCGTCCACTCCGTCGTGTTGTCAATCCAACTCTTCTTCTCGGCAGTGTAGTGGTTAGGACACTAGACCAGAACCCGGGTTCAAATCTTCTTACTGCTGTGTCGGAGCTCAGGCAATTTCTTTCAGCCCACCTGCCTTACTTCACTCAGCTGTATAAATTAGTACCTGGCCATCGACAGTGATGGGATTCCAATAGTTAAATCAAACAACTTTCGCGCAGCAATTGCAACGTGGTTGGATGCTTCAATTAAGTTGAAATGGTGTTTGCGCCTGTCGATTTCATAACATGACTAAACTACTGCAGTTGAATATTCTCACGATAGTCTGATGATGCACGTTACGGAGTTCTTGGGTGGTGACGTGGTCTGTATATGGAATGCGCAAAATGTAACGATAGAAAGATGTAACGATAGAAAGGCGTTTCCAACAACTGGGTTTTTCTTTTCAAGAACTGCAATAAACGTAAACAATAACCCACGTGACACATAGATGTGTTAATGTGCAGGTGAACCGGAGCGGACGGGGACATTAGAGGATGCACTGACGCAGGCGCATGTCCACCGGGTGACTCACTCCTTAGAAACCGGCCTGTTCCATGCCCGAGTAACTGCATTGTATTGTATTGTAACTGAGTGAGCTCAATGCTGCACCAGCAGACGGTGCACCAGTACACAGTGCACCAGTACATGGTGCACCAGTAGACAGTGCACCAGTACACAGTGCACCAGTACATGGTGCACCAGTAGACAGTGCACCAGTACACAGTGCACCAGTACATGGTGCACCAGTACACGGTACACCAGTAGACGGTGCACCAGTACATGGTGCACCAGTAGACGGTGCACCAGTACACAATGCACCAGTACACGGTACACCAGTACAAAGTGCACCAGTACACAGTGCACCAGTACATGATGCACCAGTAGACGGTGCACCAGTAGACGGTGCACCAGTACATGGTGCACCAATACACGGTGCACCAGCACACAGTGCACCAGTAGACGGTGCACCAGTACATGGTGCAGCAGTAGACGGTGCACCAGTAGATGGTGCACCAGTAGACGGTGCACCAGTACACGGTGCACCAGTAGACGGTGCACCAGTACACGGTGCACCAGTACATGGTGCACCAGTACACGGTGCACCAGTAGACGGTGCACCAGTACACGGTGCGCCAGTAGATGGTGCACCAGTACATGGTGCACCAGTACACGGTGCACCAGTACACAGTGCACCAGTACACGGTGCACCGGTACACGGTGCATATCCATTAAGTAACACATCCATCGGAACAAAACATGCTGGTTGAGCATGCTGGTTGTCCACCGCAGTCAATTAGGAGTGGACAGGTTCGTGCAGCATCGTTGTCTATGGTTGAAGTCATGACGACCTTTGTGCTGTCGTAGCTGACGCAGCAGACCAAACCGGCGTCAGTTCAGATTCTTGTTGCACCATTCACCGTCGTTGGCTACGCCTCTCGAAAATGTGCTGTCTGCTTTTAATATACTGCCTGTGATACATAATTAGCTCAGTTTTGGGTCATCGTGACATGTTCGAGTTTACACACGTTCGTGTCCAGACTGGCTAGGTGGTTCAATCGTTTTGTGCTCGGCCCGTGACCAGAAGGTACTGGGACCGAGTTCGACTTAGCAACTAACACCGACCTGTGGTCACTCTAGTCGCATTCTGTCTGACCTGTTTTGGTCAGACTTACGTCACACCGACCAACCAACATTGGTGTCACCGTCGACTGGCCAACCAGTGGTCAACATGGCAACCAGTGGTCAACATGGCAACCAGGGTTATAGGAAACTAGAAGATTATTTGCCCGTATTGCAGTTATCTTCTTCGTATCGTGTTTGCTTCATAATATACAATTGTTTTATGTTTGTGTTTGTGTAGAGATCGATATTGTCCATTGTCCCATCACCCACTAACTGTGCGAATGCACACAACTCGAACATTACTCCATTCATATTATGTGTCTGGCTAATAGCTAATACAGAAGCTCGAATTATAATGGAAGTAGTAGTAGTAGTAGTAGTAGTAGTAGTAGTAGTAGTAGTTGTAGCAGTAGTAGTAGTAGTAGTAGTAGTAGTAGTAGTAGTAGTGGTGGTGGTGGTGGTGGTAGCGGTAGCAATAGTAATTGACATTCGAATATGTTTTGTAGTTGTTTCATAAAGACGTGTATTTCAGGTCTACTGGTGCGGGCCGCTGCTCGGTGGGAGCGTAGCTGGACTTCTCTACGAATACGTGTACGCCGCCAACGCTTCCATTGTGAAGAAGGAGATCAACGAACCCAGCAGATATTCGACGAACAAAGAAAGGCAGGCATTGGACGTCGGTGAGACGGAGGCCTGCATGTAATCCAATACATCCGTCGGATATAATAGTTAACAATCGAACTTTAGTAGTGGCGAACATGGCTAATATGATTACTGGTGCTACACACATCAATCTGGTTTCTGTCTACTGCAGTAACTTCGACCATGATAGGCATATCGCGCTCCTCAGCACATTTTATTCAGCGCACCTTTTAATAATAGATCAATCAGTGCTGTGTTTACATCTATAACGGGTAGTACGTATTGTTGAGCGACATGCTCACGTTGGCTTTTCTATACATTCGTACAACGTTGTGTCGATTTGTTTCAGTATCGGCGGCAGAAAATATATTTTGTTTCAACTCAACAGCCTCTCACACTGATTGTTGTTATGCTTGAATTCTATTCAGAGTATAGTCTCGTCATTACGAACAATAAATCTGTGCTGATCAAATTAATTAAAACTGAAGTGGCGATTGGCGCCAGTCAGTAAGTCACACTTTTTTTGTATAGAAACGTTGCTCGAGTGAATGCGCAAATAATATCTCTGTGTTTTGTCATGCGACAGGGTTTCGCCCGACCAACTGTGCAACGAATCGCTCTTGTGAGTGGGCCTTTACTTTTGTGGTTTTGCTAATTACACGTTTGTTTGCAAAGCGCCATTGGTACTTGTGTGTTACAATAAAAGTGAGATTTAGTTGGAATTAAGTGCGTCTGATTCAGACTTAGTTCGATGCACCGACCTAGCAATTTTGTCTCACTTGGCGGGTTACTTTGGGAACGCAGTGATGCTAAATTAACAACAGTAATCTATGTAATATGCGCGTGTATTTCAAACAGGAGTTGTTCATTGTCCAAGTCAGTCATTGTACCCGATATACCAAAACATAATGTTTTCTGGGGAACTATGAACGTGAACGTGCTACGAGGTGTGAACATTCCGTCAGCTAAACGAGTAATTTAAGGCAACGACTTATCAAACCCCTATTGATTCGCTGCTCACGGTGACAATTGTTCGCGGCTTGAACCACAGCGGGAGGCGAAGTAATTGCTCATAAATGACGGGCTGACATTATTTTGATGTTATCTACAAAAATGAAGCGACCCTATTGACGGACTGGAGAAGGTCGTTTATGCAAGAACGCGTTGCAACACACAAACTGCTTGCAATGTTCCACTACACCGCTGTCTGTTAAGGTCATTTATGTAACAACATAAATGAGCGGGCCAACATTGGTTTATTGAATCTCAGTCATTTGGCTACAGATACCATCGTGTGTTGTCGTACATCAGTCATTTGGCTACAGATACCATCGTGTCTTGTCGTACATCAGGCGTCGGCAACCTTTATGAATGGAAGGCCATATTAGTGACATGGAATAGGTCAGCGGGCCACATGTTTATTATTGAACACAGACGATCGTTAACCTAATTCTAGTAGTAACTGGTGCATGTTGTGGCATGCTAGTTCCTACCCTCTTGAAGTTTAGCTAATTGCATTATTATATAATATGTCTAGCAATTGTTTGTTACATGTAGTCAACTATAGCTAACTGTGGTATGTTCACGAATATGACTGATTATTACCAAATGTCAACTTCTGACTGTGAACAGCAATTGGATTATTAAAAATACACATTATTTATGTAACGTAATCTTAGCATGTAACGGATATACTCTTGACTAGTGTATTGTTATGTGCCACGAGGTGCCACATAGTTGGCTGTAGACTGTGTTAGTCTTACATTTCACAAAGTTCATCTTCTTGAACAGCGGCTCACAAACGTGCATACGTGCACACGTGCATACGTGCACACGTGCATACGAGCTGCCAAACATACTCGCGGTGACCTTGGCGTGTTTGAATAGGTCAAGAAACAATTCCGTCGGCAAGTGCTTGCGGTAGAATCAATATTACCAGATGGCGGTACAAAAACGCTGCTAACACATCATACATTGTGAACTGACAGCGATAAAAATAACAAACTAGTCAGAAATAAAACAATAATTGTATTACATATACGTGTTATATTGCATATACGCTTTGAGGCAATCATTTGATAACAGTTACGGCGCTCTGCAATCAAATATAGATGAACATTGTTGGACTCTCGATAAGCCAATGGCTTCCTTGTCCACTTGCCATCTGGGCCTTTGGCTTGGATGGCAAATCTTGTTAAATCTTGTTAAATGGCGAGTGACTGTTTTTCCGGTATAACAAAAAGTTCCGTTCCCCTGGGGGAGTCAAATGAAAACAATTCCTTAGATATTCGACGTCTATCTTGTTTGACATATGCACCAGCGCTATCACGGCAAACTCATCGGGGTGACCTTCGTTATAAGCGACACCCTG
>BSQZ01000019.1:92500-107500 GCA_033239005.1 Lamellibrachia satsuma
CGAATATTAAGAAATGAAAGATAACGACAGTAACACGTGTTGTATGGATATTATTATTAACCAACCGACATGTTATAAACACAGGTACTACTAAATTCTGTGTGGCAATACTGCTCAGTTACTCAATGGAAATCGCTGCACATTCCCTTTAAGAAGATTAACGCGAGTAAACTTCCCCAATGTCGTTGCACAACCATTCTCACGAGGTGGCGCTCCAGTTCCTTCTGTCTGACTGTCACGTGCTTAGAGTGAACTATGGGACATGTTAGTGAGCGTAATCCAATTTCACGCATGGCTTCTTCGAGTACGTAGAACAATGGCATAGCTAATGAAGTCCATCAGTTAAGGTCGGATAGAGCACTTAGGACCCGTATTTGAAATAGGGATCCGTTTCAAAGGTGGTAGAGGGTTTAGCTTTTTAGGGGATGATGGCACGGCGTAAATTGACTCTGCGGGCACAACCAAGAATGTGTTAACTGCAAAGCTGGTGAATTTGAAAGTGACCTCCATAATTAACTCCGTCCCATGTCATTGTCGTAGTGTGCAGGGATACTTTATAACTGTTTGACAATTAAGAACTATGTCACGCGATGATAGCCCGGGTGAGAAGTTCGCTCAGTGAACGGGTCTCGGAAATGGGTTAGCTGATCTTGTGGCGTACCACACATGTCGCGCCCCTCTCGCACATAGTGACATATAATGCACCAGCCAGTCTTGTGCTAGAGCGTTGAAGCAGTTAATGCGAAGTGATTACTTAAGACACGCCGAGGCGAGCCCAGTGGGGACTGAAGTATGAAGTGAAGCAGACGTTTACGCATCTTGTAATTAAACTGATTGAACTGACGACGGTTCTACTTACATGTCTACACTCTACTCATTATTACAACCTGCTGAGTTGCAGAAGTACTCACTGCGACTAGGTTACACAGAGTGACAGACAGACCGACGGCCAGCGGTCCGGAACCTTTCAGATCAGTTCTGGCAGTGTCGCCCGTCGCGAACACCGTGAAGACGAGCACGAACGTTATGGCGACTTCCATGGCGAGTCCGTGCCAAGGCAACACGTCCGGATTGAGCGAATTCACGCCGAGTATACCGTGCACGTGCGGCGGAGTTATCGTCTTGAGCGTGGCAGCCCCGCCAACGGCGCCCACGCACTGGGCGAACAGGAAGAGGACAGCGCGGACGACGCTGATCCTGCGCGTGATGCACTTAGACCACGTCACTGCCGGGTTAATGTAGGCGCCACTCACGTGACCCAGGACCCACACGATAGAGGCGACCGACAGTCCGGCCGTCAACGCCAGTTGGACGATGCTGGGGGTCGCGTCCTGCCAGCCCGTGCACGACCCACAGCAGAGGAATATGTGGAGGAAGGTGCCGATTAGCTCGGACACGACGGCCCGCCAGAACAGCGGGCTCTTCAACTCGTCCATCCACGACACCATACTTCGGCCGCGTCTACACGTGTTAAAGTCGTGTGCGTCTTCCAGGCGCTAAACAATAGCTATTGTTTGTAGATATCGGGACAGCGCGCGTTCTAAGTGCACCGCTGTGTCTCGTCGTCTTTACATTCGGCGTATTTTCTTGTCGATAATTGACAGGTGAACTCGCCAACTTCTATTATTGTTGTCGGTATGCTTTAGACAGTCCGACCAGTTACATAAAAAGTCCCTGTTCCAACACGTCCGTAGTCGATATACAAGGCTCGTATAAAACGCGCACTCGTGTGCGATGGTATCACTGCACTCACTCACACAAAAGACCGGTTCTATATACGTTATTAGAAACAATGCAGACACACAATACTACATGTCCGACAATAATGTCAATGCCGATTCCTGCACGTGCTGAGTGACAAAATGAACACGTCATTCCGAAGCACCCTGGTGGCACGCCATGACGCAGTAGAACACGGGTTTGGGAGTCAACTAGAGATGGACTTTGACACTAAAGCATGGCATCTTAGGGTTAGTCGTCAGATAGTGGTCATGTGGGGTCAGGGCTGACTGTCTGGAGCTGACCCGCGGTGACTGTCCCGTGCAGTGGCATTCAGCCGCCTGGTTAGACTATGGAACACTCAGTTGATGCGGACAGTAAGGGAGATGGTTTCACGAGGTGACTGCCCTTAAAACTCCCCCCTCCCCCGAATTCAGCTAGTTCATTGCGAATCAGGTTCGTTGATATCTAAATCTGTAGTGCGTGAATAATGTCAACGACATGAGCAGTCAGTTTAATAAAACAGTGCCTCGATAGAGTTGGCCTGGACCATTTGCTCGGGTAACTTGCACAAGTGTATATAACTTTTTGTCATAATATATGGAGCAGGGTGTCGAAACCTGCGGTCAGGGAGCCAACTGCGGTCAGGGAGCCAACTCCGGTCAGGGAGCCAACTACGGCCAGAGAGCCAACTACGGCCAGGGAGCCAACTGCGGCCAGGGAGCCAACTGCGGCCAGCGAGCCAACTGCGGCCAGGGAGCCAACTGCGGCCAGGCAGCCAACTGCGACCAGCGAGCCAACTGCGGCCAGCGAGCCAACTGCGGCCAGAGAGCCAACTGTGGCCAGGGAGCCAACTACGACCAGAGAGCCAACTACGGCCAGGGAGCCAACTGCGGCCAGGGAGCCAACTGCGGCCAGCGAGCCAACTGCGGCCAGGGAGCCAACTGCGGCCAGGCAGCCAACTGCGGCCAGCGAGCCAACTGCGGCCAGCGAGCCAACTGCGGCCAGAGAGCCAACTGCGGCCAGGGAGCCAACTGCGGCCAGAGAGCCAACTACGGCCAGGGAGCCAACTGTGATACGCGGAGATATTTCACGCCGCCCGCGGACTGACAGCGAGTTTGAGCACATTGCAGCCGGCGCCCACGATATGGATACATCAAATAAATAATAGTACGTCCCGCTTAGACTTTCGTAGACATATCACATACTGCAACTCGGTTACAATATTTCTATGTGAAGAAGTTTTTTACTTCCATTTAAGTTTAATTACTATTTTTTTTGTATGCAGACATGAAAGCACTACATTTATTTGTTTAAAGTACATGTTGTTTCGAATAAGGTTTGTCACCTGCTAAATGGCGAACGGAGTTGCGTGCTGAAAAAGGTTCGAGCCAAGGCAGGCGCCAAGACGAAGCTCTTCGTGGTCCACTGCATCAACACATAGAAAGTGTGTTCGTGGAAAAGAAGGGTACAGAAGTATCGGAATTTGCTGACTAGTCGACAACACTAAGCACCTTGATCTGCTGAACGTCCAACTCCAGGGACGAGAGCAACTAATGAGTGCACTCTTCGAGTTTGTCTCCGCTTTTCAACACAAAGTTGCTATATAACTATTGTGCTAATAGCGCCTTACCTATGATTTACTCCGGTCTAAAACCCATGGCAGAGAAGGGAGCCAATGCTAATAGCGCCTTACCCGTCATTTACTCCGGTCTAACATCCGTGACAGAGGAGGGAGTGGATGCTAGTAGCGCCTTACCTGTCATTTACTCCGGTCTAACATCCGTGACAGAGGAGGGAGTCGATGCTAGTAGCGCCTTACCTGTCATTTACTCCGGTCTAACATCCGTGACAGAGGAGGGAGTCGATGCTAGTAGCGCCTTACCTATCATTTACTCCGGTCTAACATCCGTGACAGAGAAGGGAGTCGATGCTAGTAGCGCCTTACCCGTCATTTACTCCGGTCTAACATCCGTGACAGAGGAGGGAGTCGATGCTAGTAACGCCTTACCTGTCATTTACTCCGGTCTAACATACGTGACAGAGGAGGGAGTCAATGCTAGTAGCGCCTTACCTGTCATTTACTCCGTTCTAACATCCGTGACAGAGAAGGGAATCAATGCTAGTAGCGCTTTACCTATCATTTACTCCGGTCTAACATCCGTGACAGAGGAGGGAGTCGATGTTAGTAGCGCCTTACCTGTCATTTACTCCGGTCTAACATCCGTGACAGAGGAGGGAGTCGATGCTAATAGCGCCTCACCTATCATTTACTCCGGTCTAACATCCGTGACAGCGGAGGGAGTCGATGCTAATAGCGCCTTACCTATCATTTACTCCGGTCTAACATCCGTGACAGAGGAGGGAGTCGATGCTAGTAGCGCCTTACCTGTCATTTACTCCGGTCTAACATCCGTGACAGAGGAGGGAGTCAATGCTAGTAGCGCCTTACCTGTCATTTACTCCGTTCTAACATCCGTGACAGAGGAGGGAGTCGATGTTAGTAGCGCCTTACCTGTCATTTACTCCGGTCTAACATCCGTGACAGAGGAGGGAGTCGATGCTAGTAGCGCCTTACCTGTCATTTACTCCGGTCTAACATCCGTGACAGAGGAGGGAGTCGATGCTAGTAGCGCCTTACCTGTCATTTACTCCGGTCTAACATCCGTGACAGAGGAGGGAGTCGATGCTAGTAGCGCCTTACCTGTCATTTACTCCGGTCTAACATCCGTGACAGAGGAGGGAGTCGATGCTAGTAGCGCCTTACCTGTCATTTACTCCGGTCTAACATCCGTGACAGAGGAGGGAGTCGATGCTAGTAGCGCCTTACCTGTCATTTACTCCGGTCTAACATCCGTGACAGAGAAGGGAGTCGATGCTAGTAGCGCCTTACCTGTCATTTACTCCGGTCTAACATCCGTGACAGAGAAGGGAGTCGATGCTAGTAGCGCCTTACCTGTCATTTACTCCGGTCTAACATCCGTGACAGAGAAGGGAGTCGATGCTAGTAGCGCTTTACCTGTCATTTACTCCGGTCTAACATCCGTGACAGAGGAGGGAGTCGATGCTAGTAGCGCCTTACCTGTCATTTACTCCGGTCTAACATCCGTGACAGAGAAGGGAGTCGATGCTAGTAGCGCTTTACCTGTCATTTACTCCGGTCTAACATCCGTGACAGAGAAGGGAGTCGATGCTAGTAGCGCTTTACCTGTCATTTACTCCGGTCTAACATCCGTGACAGAGGAGGGAGTCGATGCTAGTAACGCCTTACCTGTCATTTACTCCGGTCTAACATACGTGACAGAGGAGGGAGTCAATGCTAGTAGCGCCTTACCTGTCATTTACTCCGTTCTAACATCCGTGACAGAGAAGGGAATCAATGCTAGTAGCGCCTTACCTATCATTTACTCCGGTCTAACATCCGTGACAGAGGAGGGAGTCGATGCTAGTAGCGCCTTACCTGTCATTTACTCCGGTCTAACATCCGTGACAGAGAAGGGAATCAATGCTAGTAGCGCCTTACCTGTCATTTACTCCGGTCTAACATCCGTGACAGAGAAGGGAGTCGATGCTAGTAGCGCTTTACCTGTCATTTACTCAGGTCTAACATCCGTGACAGAGAAGGGAATCAATGCTAGTAGCGCCTTACCTGTCATTTACTCCGTTCTAACATCCGTGACAGAGAAGGGAATCAATGCTAGTAGCGCCTTACCTATCATTTACTCCGGTCTAACATCCGTGACAGAGGAGGGAGTCGATGTTAGTAGCGCCTTACCTGTCATTTACTCCGGTCTAACATCCGTGACAGAGGAGGGAGTCGATGCTAGTAGCGCCTTACCTGTCATTTACTCCGGTCTAACATCCGTGACAGAGGAGGGAGTCGATGCTAGTAGCGCCTTACCTGTCATTTACTCCGGTCTAACATCCGTGACAGAGGAGGGAGTCGATGCTAGTAGCGCCTTACCTGTCATTTACTCCGGTCTAACATCCGTGACAGAGAAGGGAATCAATGCTAGTAGCGCCTTACCTGTCATTTACTCCGGTCTAACATCCGTGACAGAGAAGGGAATCGATGCTAGTAGCGCCTTACCTGTCATTTACTCCGGTCTAACATCCGTGACAGAGAAGGGAATCGATGCTAGTAGCGCCTTACCTGTCATTTACTCCGGTCTAACATCCGTGACAGAGAAGGGAGTCGATGCTAGTAGCGCCTTACCTGTCATTTACTCCGGTCTAACATCCGTGACAGAGGAGGGAGTCGATGCTAGTAGCGCCTTACCTGTCATTTACTCCGGTCTAACATCCGTGACAGAGGAGGGAGTCGATGCTAGTAGCGCCTTACCTGTCATTTACTCCGGTCTAACATCCGTGACAGAGGAGGGAGTCGATGCTAGTAGCGCCTTACCTGTCATTTACTCCGGTCTAACATCCGTGACAGAGGAGGGAGTCGATGCTAGTAGCGCCTTACCTGTCATTTACTCCGGTCTAACATCCGTGACAGAGGAGGGAGTCGATGCTAGTAGCGCCTTACCTGTCATTTACTCCGGTCTAACATCCGTGACAGAGGAGGGAGTCGATGCTAGTAGCGCCTTACCCGTCATTTACTCCGGTCTAACATCCGTGACAGAGGAGGGAGTCGATGCTAGTAGCGCCTTACCCGTCATTTACTCCGGTCTAACATCCGTGACAGAGGAGGGAGTCGATGCTAGTAGCGCCTTACCCGTCATTTACCCCGGTCTGACATACGTGACAGAGGAGGGAGTCGATGCTAGTAGCGCCTTACCCGTCATTTACTCCGGTCTGACATACGTGACAGAGGAGGGAGTCGATGCTAGTAGCGCCTTACCTGTCATTTACTCCGGTCTGACATCCGTGACAGAGGAGGGAGTCGATGCTAGTAGCGCCTTACCCGTCATTTACTCCGGTCTAACATCCGTGACAGAGGAGGGAGTCGATGCTAGTAGCGCCTTACCCGTCATTTACTCTGGTCTGACATCCGTGACAGAGGAGGGAGTCGATGCTAGTAGCGCCTTACCCGTCATTTACTCCGGTCTGACATCCGTGACAGAGGAGGGAATCGATGCTAGTAGCGCCTTACCTGTCATTTACTCCGGTCTGACATCCGTGACAGAGGAGGGAGTCGATGCTAGTAGCGCCTTACCCGTCATTTACTCCGGTCTAACATCCGTGACAGAGGAGGGAGTCGATGCTAGTAGCGCCTTACCCGTCATTTACTCCGTTCTGACATCCGTGACAGCGGAGGGAGTCGCTAGACAGTTTCAGCTATACGTTTTTCGTTCCCAGCGTATCTCAATACTTAACATATAACCTATAAGTTTATCTTATCTCATACGTAGTCGTAATGTAATTTCAGATATAAGTTTGAAGCAGTGAATTTGCCCATTAAGCGCGATAGTGTGAGGAGTGCGGCAGGAAGTAGGAGGTTGGTCCTAAAAATTGGTTGGAGGTTGGCCTCAAAAATAGGCGGTATGTGGGATTGGTGAGAGGTGAACTCTCAAATTTGAAGGGAGGTGGACCCCCAAAACAGGGGACACTGATGTTGTTGAAACCCATGCCAGAGCTAAAAATGTATAGTTGAAACTTTCTAGTAGTGCCATACCTATCATTTACTCCTTTCCAACACCCGAGAGAGAGAGAGAGAGTCGGTGTTAAGTAAGTGCGGGGTCCTTCATAGACAACACCCGAGAGAGTCGGTGTTAAGTAAGTGCGGGGTCCTTCATAGACAACACCTGAGAGAGAGTCGGTGTTAAGTAAGTGCAGGGTCCTTCATAGACACCCGAGAGAGAGAGAGTCGGTGTTAAGTAAGTGCGGGGTCCTTCATAGACAACACCCGAGAGAGAGAGAGTCGGTGTTAAGTAAGTGCGGGGTCCTTCATAAACAACACCCGAGAGAGAGTCGGTGTTAAGTAAGTGCGGGGTCCTTCATAGACACCCGAGAGAGAGTCGGTGTTAAGTAAGTGCGGGGTCCTTCATAGACAACACCCGAGAGAGAGAGTCAGTGTTAAGTAGGTGCGGGGTCCTTCATCGACAACACCCGAGAGAGAGAGAGTCGGTGTTAAGTAGGTGCGGGGTCCTTCATAGACAAAACCCGAGAGAGACAGTTGGTGTTAAGTAAGTGCGGGGTCCTTCGTAGACAACACCCGAGAGAGAGATTCGGTGTTAAGTAAGTGCGGGGTCCTTTGTAGACAACACCCGAGAGAGAGAGTCGGTGTTAAGTAAGTGCGGGGTCCTTCATAGACAACACCCGAGAGAGAGAGAGAGAGTCGGTGCTAAGTAAGTGCGGGGTCCTTCATAGACAACATCCGAGAGAGACAATCGGTGTTAAGTAAGTGCGGGGTCCTTCATAGACAACACCCGAAAGAGAGAGTCGGTGTTAAGTAAGTGCGGGGTCCTTCATAGAAATCAGAGAGATACAGATAAAGCATACAGCATAGAATCAATGTACCAAATATATTGTCACCCAGTAGTAAATATAATCATACATGTGATATAAACGTCACTGTCTTAGCAAGGGAAATGTATTCCACATGTGCTTACAACAATGTTGACTACTATGCATGTAACTCCTTCAATGACAACACATCATGATAACTTGAGAGCTATATACTGACATAAGTGCAATGATTATCCAGTGATAATCTAAAGATCACTTTGTGGCTACGATGCACTGACGCTTACTCCACCACAGCTACACCAATGTGTAGGTCTTCAGGTCTCACCCTATATGTACTAGTGCCCTGCGCGGGCCTAGAATTTGATCCCAAGCCCGGCCCGCAATTAGCAGTTTCAGTCCAGGCCCGGCCCAGGCCCGCAATAATTTTTCAAGCCCGGCCCGGCCCAGGCCCCCAAACTAGAATTTAGGCCCAGGCCCGGCCCAGGCCCGGCCCAGGCCCGACCCAGACCGTGAATGTTTGGCCCAGGCCCGGCCCGGCCCGCAAGTTTCAGGCCCAGGCCCGGCCCATACCCGCGGGCCAAAGATGGGTAAGCCCGCGGCCCGCAAGCCCGCGGCCCGCTAAGTTTAGAGAAGATAAACCTATAATCTTATAACAAAGACGAAAAACAAATAAACTGTAAAACAGACTTATTGTTTTATTAAATAAAAAAACATATATACATATATGGGATGGGGCATAATATCCTTAGCTCTTAGTGGAATACTACTCTTATGCTGATGTTCCATAGTGTGCTGGATAAGTTCTAAAAATCCAGCACCACCAACTTCTTCAAAATTACGAATATCCTGAAGAAAAATAAAGAAAAACTTCTTAGTGTCATTACTATTAAATATGATAACATTTGTTATATTTGGCTTTAATGTATTGGCTTGTGGTTAGGGTAGGATATTTATTTATCTAACCTTGACTTAACCCATATGCAAGCCATAACCCCAATTTATATTGTTAATTGAATTAGCTCAACTAAGTTAACATAATTTAATATGATATTTCAATTAAATGTTACCCACTGGCACTGACACCCAGTGGCATTTCCAGCAGGCCTGCAGTCTCTAGCCTGAGACAGACAGGTTCAGACATGTGTGAATTAGCACAAGTGTGAATGAATTAAGACTGGGGAGAAATACCAGTTACCAACTGGGTTGGGTATTGGGTAGTGGGCTAGTGGCCTAGTGGGCACTTGGCAGTGGGCAGGTCATTCAGGTGGGCAATGTTTGGAGGGAAGACCTAGACAATGGAATGTCCACTGGTAGGGTCAAAGGGTGATAAGTTGATGGTTAATCATGGCTTGATTGCCTCTGCAAATATTTCTAAAGTAAACATTTGGAGCTGGCTACTTCCAGCCAAGTGAACTTATGGGGCCATTAGATTCCATGCAAGGTCTCAATTTGCAACTATATAATACTAAAGAAATAAGTTTAAGCATTCATTAACCGGAATTACAATTTCTAATAAGTTTTTATTAAATAATAAAGTAATAATCGGTGTTTTGTATGAATATTTTTATTATGTCTAGGCCCAGCCCAGCCCGCTCACACTAGGTCCAGGCCCGGCCCAAGCCCATTGTGTTTAAATTGTTTTCAGCCCAGGCCCGGCCCGGGCCCGCAGTATGTAGGCCCAGGCCCGGCCCGGCCCGGCCCGCGAAATTATGTAGAGGCCCGGCCCGGCCCGGCCCGCGGGCTGCGGGCTGCGGGCCGGGCCGGGCTTGGACCCAAAGCCCGGCCCGCGCAGGGCACTAATATGTACACACCAGGGGTAAGACCACAGTTGACCTTCCTGTTTATTGTTTCACACGAATGTAGGGCGTATGAAATTGTAAAATGGTAACTTAATAAATTAATATTATGTGACATGAGTGCCTTTGAGCAGGAATATTCACAGGTTTGTTTGTAGAAGCTATTGGCTGTGAAACAGTGCATTTTTAAAAGAGTTTAACTGGCGGAGGGATTTATGGGAATTTTTCTGCTATGGGCCACGTGGGCGCATGAATACATGGCTATTTTTGTCAAAATTGATAGGCATCGCACGTCGGGGCGATTTAAAAGAGCTGGAGGTATGTGATTTTGATAAAATTTGGTCAGTATATCAATGAGATGATGGCAATTGCTGTGTACAATTTTCTGAATTTTTGATGGTCACGTTTTCTTATAATCAGACAAAACGTTAACATGGCCACCAATGCAATTCTCAACTGTGGTCTGACTCCACCAGTGTGTAGGTCTTCAGGTCTCACCCTACATGTATACATCAGCGTGTAGGTCTTCAGGTCTCACCCTACATGTATACACCAGTGTGTAGATCTTCAGGTCTCGCCCTACATGCATACACCAGTGTGTAGGGCTTCAGGTCTCACCCTACATGTATACACCAGTGTGTAGGTATTCAGGTCTCACCCTACATGTATACACCAGTGTGTAGGTCTTCATGTCTCACCCTACATGTATACATCAGTGTGTAGGTCTTCATGTCTCACCCTACATGTATACACCAGTGTGTAGATCTTCATGTCTCACCCTACATGTATACACCAGTGTGTAGGGCTTCAGGTCTCACCCTACATGTATACACCAGTGTGTAGGTATTCAGGTCTCACCCTACATGTATACACCAGTGTGTAGGTCTTCAGGTCTCACCCTACATGTATACATCAGTGTGTAGGTATTCAGGTCTCACCCTACATGCATACATCAGTGTGTAGGTATTCAGGTCTCACCCTACATGCATACACCAGTGTATAGGTCTTCAGGTCTCACCCTAGATGCATACACCAGTGAGTAGGCCTTCAGGTCTCACCCTATATGTATACACCAGTGTGTAGGTCTTCAGGTCTCACCCTACATGTATACATCAGTGTGTAGGTCTTCATGTCTCACCCTACATGTATACATCAGTGTGTAGGTATTCAGGTCTCACCCTACATGCATACACCAGTGTGTAGGTCTTCAGGTCTCACCCTACATGCATACATCCGTGTGTAGGTATTCAGGTCTCACCCTACATGTATACACCAGTGTGTAGGTCTTCAGGTCTCACCCTACATGTATACATCAGTGTGTAGGTCTTCAGGTATCACCCTACATGTATACACCAGTGTGTAGGTCTTCAGGTCTCACCCTACATGTATACACCAGTGTGTAGGGCTTCAGGTCTCACCCTACATGTATACACCAGTGTGTAGGTCTTCAGGTCTCACCCTATATGTATACATCAGTGTGTAGGTATTCAGGTCTCACCCTACATGTATACACCAGTGTGTAGATCTTACGTCTCACCCTACATGTATACACCAGTGTGTAGGTTTTCAGGTCTCACCCTACATGTATACACCGGTGTGTAGGTCTTCAGGTCTCACCCTACATGTATACATCAGTGTGTAGGGCTTCAGGTCTCACCATACATGTATACATCAGTGTGTAGGTCTTCAGGTCTTGCCCTACATGCACACACCAGTGTGTAGGGCTTCAGGTCTCACCCTACATGCATACACCAGTGTGTAGGTCTTCAGGTCTCACCCTACATGTATACACCAGTGTGTAGGTCTTCAGGTCTCACCCTACATGTATACATCAGTGTGTAGGTCTTCAGGTCTCACCCTACATGTATACACCAGTGTGTAGGTCTTCAGGTCTCACCCTACATGTATACACCAGTGTGTAGGGCTTCAGGTCTCACCCTACATGTATACATCAGTGTGTAGGTCTTCAGGTCTCACCCTACATGTATACACCAGT
Organism: Lamellibrachia satsuma; assembly: GCA_033239005.1. Classification (NCBI taxonomy): domain Eukaryota; kingdom Metazoa; phylum Annelida; class Polychaeta; order Sabellida; family Siboglinidae; genus Lamellibrachia; species Lamellibrachia satsuma. The sequence goes on from BSQZ01000019.1 coordinate 104,426, forward strand.
GTGTAGGTATTCAGGTCTCACCCTACATGTATACACCAGTGTGTAGGGCTTCAGGTCTCACCGTACATGTATACACCAGTGTGTAGGTCTTCAGGGCTCACCCTACATGTATACATCAGTGTGTAGGTATTCAGGTCTCACCCTACATGTATACACCAGTGTGTAGATCTTATGTCTCACCCTACTTGTATACACCAGTGTGTAGATCTTCAGGTCTCACCCTACATGTATACACCAGTGTGCAGGTCTTCAGGTCTCACCCTACATGTATACATCAGTGTGTAGATCTTATGTCTCACCCTACATGTATACACCAGTGTGTAGGTCTTCAGGTCTCACCCTACATGTATACATCAGTGTGTAGATGTTATGTCTCACCCTACATGTATACACCAGTGTGTAGGTCTTCAGGTCTCGCCCTACATGCATACACCAGTGTGTAGGTTCTCAGGTCTCACCCTACATGTATACATCAGTGTGTAGATCTTAGGTCTCACCCTACATGTATACACCAGTGTGTAGGTCTTCAGGTCTCACCCTACATGTATACATCAGTGTGTAGATCTTAGGTCTCACCCTACATGTATACACCAGTGTGTAGGTCTTCAGGTCTCACCCTACATGCATACACCAGTGTGTAGGTCTTCAGGTCTCACCCTACATCTATACATCAGTGTGTAGATCTTCAGGTCTCACCCTACATGTATACACCAGTGTGTAGGTCTTCAGGTCTCACCCTACATGTATACACCAGTGTGTAGATCTTAGGTCTCACCCTACATGTATACACCAGTGTGTAGGTCTTCAGGTCTCACCCTACATGTATACATCAGTGTGTAGGTCTTCAGGTCTCACCCTACATGTATACACCAGTGTGTAGGTCTTCAGGTCTCACCCTACATGCATACACCAGTGTGTAGGTATTCAGGTCTCACCCTACATGTATACATCAGTGTGTAGATCTTAGGTCTCACCCTACACGTATACACCAGTGTGTAAGTCTTCAGGTCTCACCCTACATGTATACATCAGTGTGTAGGTCTTCAGGTCTCACCCTACATGTATACATCAGTGTGTAGGTCTTCAGGTCTCACCCTACATGTATACATCAGTGTGTAGGTCTTCAGGTCTCACCCTACATGTATACACCAGTGTGTAGGTCTTCAGGTATCACCCTACATATATACACCAGTGTGTAGATCTTCAGGTCTCACCCTACATATATACACCAGTGTGTAGATCTTCAGGTCTCACCCTACATATATACATCAGTGTGTAGATCTTCAGGTCTCACCCTACATGTATGGCACTGCATATTGAAACACGCTATGTTATTTAGCATTGAACTATATATAATGCAAGTACAATGACTGTCTTAATTAATATATTTACATAGTTCACTACATACATCTAACTTATTAAGAGTGTCCCTATAATTCAGCCTTTGTGACTGGCAAACAAAGCAAAGCTGTGCCCTGTCACACTAATAAAAATCACGTTTTATGGGGTAATATTCTCGTTTCTTCAAGTTTGCCAAAAAAGTATTGCTTTTCATACATTTAACTACTTGACATACTTATTTAATGCATCTGCGCTTTGTAAGAGTGGATTTTTATTGTTAACAGGGCAGGCGTATGGTGCTGCCATCTACTCGGCATGAATTTACCGTGGTCTTTCGCAAAACTCCCGACATAAGGAGCATCCGCTTGAAAGGAACAACGTTGAAATCCTCGTTCCTGTCTACACTGTTTCATAGACTGATGAACATAGACGTAACATCGGATATGTGGACCAGATTGACCAAGTCCCAACATGTTCCTTATAGCGAGAGTTCATTCTAGGTCAGACTCACTTAATGTCCGCTACGTGGCACCACGTTTTGTACAATTAACCACTTCTGGAAACTGCATGTTTAGGACTAACCTTTCGAACGACAGGCCAGTTAAATCTTAATGTCAGTCAGAGAACCCGCTACATTAATGGACATGCCGATAACCTTGCACGTTTGTTTATATTCTTTTTGCATATATGTTTTGTATAGATTGCTAAGACCTCTGTAATACTGCACGACACATTTAGAACCATTCTATGTAAATAATTGGTATAGAAACATGCATAATTATGGGTATGTATACATCGGGACGGGCGAGCAGTCCGCTACGTCACCGCTGGTCTTCTATGTCACATTATGTCCTCTACATCACGATGTATCATCACTTTCCGGACAACACTATTTATAAACTATTTGTAAATAATGATAGCCCAGACGGGTAGAATTTTTTTCCATATTTTCTTCATATTCATATTCTTTTGTGTAATTGCAGTTAACGTTTTGGCTCACTATCAAGTGACATGTAGCGTTTACAGTAACTTTATGAGAATTTTTATCAAGTGAGGTTATTTGTGACGTAGAAGACATAAGACAAAAAAATCATCAAGAACAAACATATATAATCCCCTCCTGGATTATCAAGAAACAAATGTTGTCTCGGCCAATATTGGATTTAGATAGTTGAAAGTTCATAGAACGACTTCATTTCACATTTTTTGCCACATGTAAAACTATGCGTTACTCTATATTCACCAACCTGTTATTTTTTCTTAACACTTACAAAGACCGGAATGAAGCAAGTCACCAACATTAGCAATACTGATTCATCAGTGATATTCCAGTAAGATGCCATTACCTAGACGTAACCAAATGTAACCAGATGTAACCAGTGTAACAAGGTTATCAAAATTGATCTAAATCAACGAACTGGCATGTGGACAAGGCAAATGGAAAAGGCAAGTAGACATGAAAGCAGTTAACTTATCGAGAGACCAACAATATTTCATATAATTATGTGCAGCCCACTCTTGACAAGTTTTTGTTTTTTAAGTAAAACGTAACGAGCCGATCAACGTAAACAATGAAGACCACTGATGATTGTCGGCGAAGGTCTTCACAAGCTGCGTTCTTCGGATGGCCGAGTCATCAGTTCATTAGACACTTGCTATACGCGTGGTTTATTCAACTGTTTACAATTGTGTGTACCGTACTTCTCGCATGCTTATGCTTCAAGAGTCGTATGC
>BSQZ01000019.1:112500-117500 GCA_033239005.1 Lamellibrachia satsuma
TACTTATGATTCAAAGTTGAACATTCGTTACCCGCGTAACTAAGCTAAACAGTAGATACGACATTTGATTACACATATGAATATGCTTTATGCGCTAAGTTTTCAATTAAAATGTACTGCGTTGCGGAACGACAAGCAATGACAACGACAAGCAACCAGACGTGCCATACCGACGACGGTCACAATGATTGTCATCAAAAGTTTTTTTTTCGATGAACGCGTTTATATTCAACTGAGCAAATTACTTCGTCACTGGAGATTAGGTGCGTGACGACGCAACGAGTTATTCATAATGCGATTTCTGTTATGAAGATTTCTGAAGATTTCTAAACTAAACTTTTTTGTTGGGCCTATTGATTTCATGAAAAAGAACACGATGACACATCGATAAAGAAGTCGTTCGCGGCAGCTACGTTCGTTTGCTGCTCACAGTCGAAAGACATGGTCACAAGAATGAGGCACACCTGAACCCTCCGCATTCACATTTGAATTTAATAAATAATTAGTCAACGATTGCAACGCCGATACTTACAGCGACTAGGTGACACATTGTGACAGAGAGACCAATGGCCAGTGGTCCAGATCCTTTCAAATCAGTCCTCTTCGTGTCGCATGTCGCGAACACCGTGAAAACGAGTACGAACGTTATTATGACCTCCATGACGAGTCCGGGACCGGGAGAGACGTCCGGGTTGAGCATGTTAGGGACGAGAGTCCCGTGCAGTTTCGCCGGCGTCATCACTTTTAACACGGCGGCTCCGGCCAAGGCGCCGACGCACTGCGCGAACATGTACAAGATGGCGCGAGCGAGGCTGACCCGGCGGGTGAGGAGCATGGGTAGTGTGACGGCGGGGTTGATGTGGGCGCCGCTCACGTCGGCCAAACACCAGACGATCGTGGCGACGGAGAGACCGGACGTCAGCGACAGTTGCACGATGGTCGGGGGCGCGTCCTGCCAGCCCGTGCCGGACGCGCAGCAGACGAAGACAAGCACGAAGGTGCCCAACGCCTCGGCGGACACCGCCCGCCAGAAGAGCGGACTCTGCATGTCGTCCGTCCACGTTGTCATGTTGCAACCTCGGCGAGACATCGACTCGATGTAGTCCGGTATACGCCTATCCGGCTAGCGAACATCGATCCTTTATATGGCCTCGACCAAGCTGACCCTGCTGTTGAGTCAACAGCTATGACTCATACTGGAACGAGTCATACTGGTATGTGCTAGTACCCGTGTGTTAAAATACTTCTGACGACAAGATGAATGAACAGCGGTGCTCAATGCAGTCAACACTGGCTGGGTGAACAAAGAGCTTGTTGCCCATCAATCACGGCATCTAAGGCCATAGACGTTCCTACTGGATGCCTTTTGTTGCCGCGAATTGAACCGAATAATCCCTTCAGTGTCTCATATATATATATATATATATATATATATATATATATATATATATATATATATATATATATATATATATATATATATATATATATATATATATATATATATATATATATATATATATATATATATATATATATATATATATATCAACATCGCCACCGCAAAATATTGTAAATATGCATGGTAGACATGTTAATTTATTAATATTTCAGTAGATACTTGTAAAGTGCTATTGAATATATACACATTGCGCAATAGCATTAGTCATGCAATGAGGACGCAGTGTCTTATAACATACGATTGGGTCGGTGTTACGAAAAAGGTATACGTGTTGACAACGTCGTCTCTACGTCGAACTTAATAACTACTATTTTGCAACGTCCACACATGAAAGAGCACGTCCTAAATAATGTGCACAGTGGCGTATTTAAGGGGAGGTTATTGCACCATGCACCCCATCTGGCTTAAATGTTTAGATTTTTTACCTATTTCCCGTTGCGCCGCTACATAGTAACGTGGATGAGTAGGCTTGCCCCTTGCCCCCGGTCTCCCCAGTGCCCCCCCGGTCTCCCCATTGCCCCCCGGTCTCCCCATTGCCCCCCTGGCATCCCCTTTTGTAACGCTTGAGACGTTTTGCAGAGACGTTGTCATTGTATATTAGTGGAATATCTGCACGAAATGCTCAAATGTTAAATCCACGACGACAACGATGTCAGCGCGGATAACAGGATAGTGTATATATATTTGGTAAAGATCATTTTAAAGACATAATAACGTTTAGTGTCTCCGTCATGTGTACAAAAAACGGCCACACGGACACATCCACGCGCTCACTCGCTTGCACACCTGCACGCAAGCCCGAAAAAAGCAAGCTCGCACACACATCAGCATAAACACCGAATTTACACTTTACGGCAACTTAAAGACTCCAGCACGTCACAAATCAATTGTATCATTGAAATGCCATGTCCCAGATGTGTCATCTTAGGTCCTACTCAGGCCTACACCGTTCATCAACTTTCCAGACGTGACTTCGTTGACCTTGCCGTTGCCTGGTGCGCAGTCATGCATGCTGGGGGGCGGAGGCATTAGGTCCAGGTGACGCACTACGCGTATTATTCGTGAATTACGCACGAAGTAACGGTTTTATGCGACTTTCTGCTACACATAGGGCGAATACGCAACAGGTTCACCTGTCAAAAGTAAACATATATGATTGACGCTAGTAATAAAATGACCCTAAATAATGTTCCAAGTCGTTTTATTAAATGTACACGTTGCAACAATACCACCGCCGCCGACGACGACAACGACGACAACGACGACAACAACAACAATAACAACAACATTAGCAACTGCTGTAGCCGCAAGAAGAAAAAGAAGAAGAATAACTGGCATTAGTAAGCGGTATTTGTTTCAAAACAATTGTGGCAGAGAATTAGTTTTCAGTATCTGCATTGTTTCTTCTTTGTTTTCGAGAAAGAATGCTATTCTCGTCCCAATTTAAGCGTGTTTCATTTGTATATGTGTGTGTGTGTGTGTGTGTGTGTGTGTGTGTGTGTGTGTGTGTGTGTGTGTGTGTGTGTGTGTGTGTGTGTGCGTGTGCGTGCGTGCGTGCGTGCTTGCGTGCGCGCGTGTGTATGTGTTTCCAATATGTATAGGAATTTCAAAATTATATTAATATGACTATTGACCTCTCAACTGTTGCTCGTTTAATGCATCCATGTAAATATTCTTAAAAGAAATCAGTCTATTTGTAAACGATGCAGACAAAAGGGGCTTATCGACCCGCGACCCATTGGGCACAAACATTAAAATCAAGTCTGGGAATGTGCCCCAATGTAAAATAATGATCCACGTTTTCCTGAATACGACTCCAGTGAGTCCTGATTATGGTGATGAACAAAAACTGACGCTGCAACACGCCTGCACCACGCCTGCACCACATTGTAATATTATCGTCGTGTCTGAGAAAAGGCGAACAACTTTGGAGATGAATTTGCTGTATATTTATTTTGAGGACTGTAACGTAGAACGGCAAACTCAGAGAGGACCTGATTCAAATCAACTTGCTAGCGTTTCGACGCCTGTATTGATCCAATTAGTTCAATACACGTTGCCACAGTTCAGTGACGAGACCGAATAATATAATACAATTATGTGCATTTTTTGTGTGCACTAGTTGCAACGTTGCTGAATGTGTCTCGTAAAAATTCGAACACCATTTCCTCGGTATTGATGTAAAATTTAAAATATCTACCTTTGTGTTAGTCATCGTAACCACCAATAATTTCCACTATATATATATATATATATATATATATATATATATATATATAGGTTTCTGGCTGGAACTAATTTAAGATGTATTGCTATGACACGACTTGGTAAAGGAGGTGTTGCAATCGAATCGTGTTTCTGACTCAAGAAGATTTAATCCGATTGCTATCCAAGGCAAATGCCCAGATTACAAGGAAGCCATTGGCTTATCGAGTCCAAATTTTTTTTGCATTGATGTGTAACTCGCCCTCCTGAGATTTTAAACATATTCATGCTGCTAGCAGCTACACAATCTGAAGATTATTTGCTCCATTCGTTGATTATCCTCTGTGAGAATGAATACTTCTTGATATCCAATCTTCAGTTATCTTTTACTAATGTTACCTCATGTACTCTAGTTCTACTATATTTCTATAAATATTTTCATTTATATATATATATATATATATATATATATATATATATATATATATATATATATATATATATATATATATATATATAATATACATGCCCACGTTTACAAAATGTTAATATGCCACAGTGGCCGGGTAAAACGCCCACCTAGTCGTATTGCCCCCTTGCTTTGGTTGGTAGGCGTCACACCTCAATAGTACTATTTTGATTAATAGATGGAGTCCAATAAGCGTTCTTTTATTATCACCCACAATCAATGCTGCTAATGTGTTTACAAGTCAATTATGATGATGTATGCCTAGTGACAAAACAGCACCCTTGGTTACGATGACTAACACAAAGGTAGATATTAAATTTTACATCAATACCGAGGAAAACACGAAACGTTGATTTTCATACTTACTTTCGAACATCCTCTTTAGCGCTCTTGTCAGAACAAAGCGAGAGATGGCAGCACTTCAAAAAAGTATAACACGTGGTATACTTCATTAAGAGTTCGTTGGAAAAGTGCTATGGGCGTATGTATTGCCTCACATGGGCGTATTGCCTCGACCTAAATATGTTCAATGTATGTAGATATGTCATGAAACTGTACGGTCATATGTTATGGAAATCCGCGAACAAGGCACTATACATTTCTATTGTCGTTATAGCCACAATATATTTCTACTTTCATTTGGAACTAAAGAACTGATTGATATATTCATTTGTCTGCGTGAGTCCTTTTGAATGGAAAGAAGTAAACATCATACAATTATTTAAAAGGGTCCGAGAAATAAGTCAGAGAATTATAGATCAGTGACTTTAACATCAGTGATTTGTAAATTATTAGAAGAGTTAATCAAATACCACATGGTGCACTCCCTTGTTAGGCTTACATTATTAAATCCATCTAAACATG